>BQNB010102369.1:0-24261 GCA_026074375.1 Tanacetum coccineum | reverse complement strand
GAATCTCTCAAAAGATTTCTGTTTCATTTCTCACGGAGATTACACGCATGTCTATCAACTTTCTCACTCTGAGTTAGTTGGTATTGAAAAGGTAACAGTCTGCTCCAGCATCCGCTCACTAAAAACCAAAAGTGCACTATCAAGTCTAGAGCCATCGAGGTCATCCATAAATCTCATTAGGACACTTATCCATTATGAACTGGCTTCTCACACACTGTGAAAACTAGTAATATCATTAGAGTCCTACGCATTATCCTTGTGATTTTGCCAGAACATCTGCGTGATACTTAAGTATACACACTGACGATGGAAATCCTGCTTGAGCCAACATTAAACAAGCTCTCGGTAGGTGACTTGTGCAATTCTAAGTGAATCACACTTGTGACAACTGGAAGGAAATGATGGTGCGATTATTAATGAATCAAACTTGTTCCAGTAGAATAATTAATGGTTGATGATGAATTTTTGAAATGATTAACACTCTTGATGTGTTACAAAACCACTTTAGCAAGTGACAGTCAATTGATTTTACTATTCAATCGGTGAGACAGTAACTCACTGGTTCACTCATACCG
This sequence comes from Tanacetum coccineum, assembly GCA_026074375.1. Taxonomy (NCBI): domain Eukaryota; kingdom Viridiplantae; phylum Streptophyta; class Magnoliopsida; order Asterales; family Asteraceae; genus Tanacetum; species Tanacetum coccineum. Next base: position 23,686 of record BQNB010102369.1, on the reverse strand, counting down.
TGTTGTCTGCTTTGAGACGCTCTGGTAATTTGAACGGCTAGTACAGCTGCGAAACCCTGTCAAGAAGATTCTTCAAAATTCTATCTGACAGGCAGTATTTATAGTAATTTAATAATTACTACAAAGGATAAATATTAAATTCATGCATTGAAGCAAAATAACATATCACATGAAGAAGATGACACTTGCCACCATGTTAAGCACCTCGTTTCGACAACAATAACAAATAAGAGCTTTTTGTTTAATATCCAAACATTAACAAACATATCCATATATTTGGAAATAAAACACATGAACCAATATGACTCAATCAGAATTATAGCTTACACTAACCAATTTCAGTATTAAATGGCATAAATTTTATTTAGATTGCACAAGGAATTGGTTTCGTTTGAAATGCACAATTCATACTTAAAAGATTGTTTTTAAAGTTACAAAACCGAAGAAATCAAGTCAATCTCGTGCAACATAAATAGAACTGATGCAAGTAAACAATCAAAGATCAACACACTGTAAAGGGAGAAGATTAATCAACATAAGAGTTATAGAAGCAGAGATCAATGATCTGTCTTGTTTTATTAGAACAAAAGAACCTGCGTCCCATCCAAGTGATGAGGTTTATTTATAGCTAAAAAAACTTATAAAATGGCAATAAAGTCTTGACCATACAATGACCCAAGACTTTTGAGTTCTTGACTTTCGGAATTCTAATTATCCCAAGTAATATTAATGTCACTATACTCCTGAATGCCATCATACTCCCCTGCTAAAAAAAGATTTGTCCGCGAATCTTGCTGGACATTCTCGGTCTCTTCCAACTCGATGCCTTCCTCATCTGTAACATACGGGGATAGATCTGCAACATTGAAGGTTCCTGACACGTTGTATTCACCGGGTAATTCAATCTTGTAGGCGTTGTCATTAATCCTTTTTAATACTCGAAATGGCCCATCCGCACGTGGTTGTAGCTTACCAAACCTACCAGCCGGAAAACGTTCCTTTCCGAGCCGAATCCATACCAAGTCGCCTTCCTTAAATATAACTTGCTTACGACGCTTATTCACCCGCTCCTTATACTTTGTATTCTGCTTCTCGATGCGTTCTCGAACTTGTTCATGCAACTTTTGGATTTGTTGAGCATAATCATCACCAGCAGAACTTAAATATTTTTGTGTTGTTAATGGTGTGAGTTCGATAGGGGTGATGGGATTCGAGCCGTTCACGACTTCAAAAGGTGTTTTTCCCGTGGTGCGATTATGTGAGCGATTGTATGCAAACTCAGCCTGTGGTAACACTAAGTCCCATTGTCGCGGGTTTTCTCCAACTAAACTTCGCAACAAATTACCTAAGCTTTTGTTCACGACTTCAGTTTGTCCATCCGTTTGCGGATGATGTGACGAACTGAATTGGAGTTGTGTTCCCATCTTGCGCCATAAAGTGCGCCAGAAATGACTCACGAACTTCACATCTCGGTCTGAGGTGATAGTTTTAGGCACCCCATGCAACCGCACAACTTCCTGTAAAAACAAACGAGCTACCTGAGATGCATCAAATGTCTTATTACAAGGAATGAAATGTGCCATCTTAGAGAACCGATCCACGACCACCATAATTGAGTCCTTATTCCTTTGTGTTCGAGGTAGGCCTAGTACAAAATCAAGACTTACATCTACCCATGGGGCCACTGGTACAGGTAATGGCTGATATAAACCGGCATTGGTACTTCGGGTTTTAGCTAATCGACACACACGACATCTTTCCACAAATTTTGCAATATCACGCTCCATCCGTGGCCAATAAAAATGCTCACTCAACCAACTCACCGTCTTATCTACTCCAAAGTGACCCGCTAAACCCCCAGCGTGGCCCTCCATTATGATCGACTCCCTCAACGAACATTTGGGAATACATAGTCGATTATCTCGAAAAAGAAATCCATTTTGCATGACAAATCGTTGGTAGGGCTGACCTTGGCATTTCTCCCAAATAACTGAAAATTCAGGATCATCACCATACAACTCCTTGAATATTTCAAACCCAACAACCTGGACTTGCATCTTTGAAAGTAGTGCGTGTCTTCGACTTAAGGCATCAGCTACCTTGTTGAGGGCTCCTGCTTTATGTCTAATTGAAAAACTATAGGCTTGCAAAAATTCGACCCATTTGGCGTGCCTTGGCCTTAGCTTATGTTGCCCGTTAATGTATTTCAACGCTTCATGATCAGAATACAAGATAAACTCTTTGGAGACAAGATAATGGCGCCAATATTCTAAGCTACGGACTATTGCATAGAATTCCTTGTCGTAAGTAGAGTACTTACGTCGGGTCTCATTCAACTTTTCGCTAAAAAATGCTATGGGTCGATTCTTTTGACTAAGTACACCACCAATACCTACTCCCGAGGCATCACAATGAACCTCAAACACTTCGTCAAAATCCGGTAGTATTAATACAGGAGCTTCTGTTACTTTCCTCTTCAACAACCGAAAGGCTACTTCAGCTTCTTGCGACCAACTAAACTTTCCCCCTTTTATACATTCAGTGATTGGTGCAATAATGGTGCTGAAGTTTTGAATAAACCGTCGGTAAAATGATGCAAGACCATGAAAACTACGGATTTCGTGAATGTTTGTTGGTGTATTCCAACCAACAATGGAGCTTATTTTTGCAGGGTCCATTTGGATGCCCCTATTTGAAACAATATATCCGAGAAACAATACCTCATTAGTAAGAAAGTGGCATTTCTTGATGTTAGCATATAACCTTTGCTCCCTTAATATTTCAAAAACACGTCGCAAGTGGTATAGGTGATCCTGTACTGTGGCACTATATACCAAAATGTCATCGAAGTAAACCACCACAAATTTTCCAATAAAAGATCGAAATACCTGATTCATTAGTCGCATGAAGGTGCTCGGTGCGTTAGATAGCCCAAATGGCATCACCATCCACTCGTATAAACCATCACGAGTTTTAAATGCCGTCTTCCATTCGTCCCCGGGCCGCACTCGAATCTGATGATAACCACTACGTAGATCGATCTTTGAAAAGACACTCGCCATGTTTATCTGATTAATTAGATCATCAAACCGTGGAATTGGAAATTGGTATTTAATTGTTATTTTATTAACAGCTCAGCTATCAATACACATTCTCCATGACCCATCCTTCTTGGGAACTAATAGCGCCGGTACCGAACATGGGCTCATGCTTTCGCGAATTAAACCCTTTTCCAACAACTTTTGCACTTGACGTTGCAACTCCTCATGTTCTCGAGGGTTCATTCGATAGGCAACTTTATGGGGTATAGAGGCTCCTGGTATAAACTCAATGCAGTGTTGTATGTCCCTCACCGGGGGTAGGCCGGATGGTAATTCTTCAGGCACCACATCAGCGAACTCTTCAAGTATCGGTATCACCTGTTGTGGTATGGTAAATTCATCTTGATTTGACTCCATTACGACTAGAGCGAACACATCAACTGTTTTAGGTATCTCAGCCATAAATTCTACTCGAGACAAGAACTGATTCTTTGCTTCCTTTCTAAGATCAGAAGGGCCAAGTATAATGGTAACTCTATCCTTTTGAAATGTGTATGTATTTTTAAACCCATCATGCTTAGTCCTAAGATCAAACTGCCACGGCCTACCGAGTAACACATGACACGCATCCATGGGGACCACATCGCACCAAACCTCGTCTTTGTACTTTTTTTCCAATTGAGAATTTCACCAGACATCGCTTTGACACTTTCACTTCATTACCCTTGCGAAACCATGACAACGTGTACGGTTGAGGATGTTGCTCAGTTTTCAATCCCAACTTACTGATCATTGTTTCGGATACTACATTTTCACAACTACCACCATCTATAATAACGTTACAAACTTTACCTTCACATGTGCAGCGAGTATGAAAAATGTTATGCCTTAACCACTGTAGCAATTGATATGCCTACAAACTGATTATCGTAGAGCGTATAATCTCGTATCTTGAAGAACACACACCACAGCAGATTAGACAGAAAAGAAAGAAGGAGCACACACTAAGGTATTACCCTTAACCTCTACTTTTGATTAAGCTTTTGGAAAGAATGATGTAATCGTCTCTTCCCCTCACTCCTTTTTTAGAGGATGAGGGGCGATGGGTTGTAGGAATCACTAGGATCTATGTCAGTGGCGGTAGTAGACTCCATCTTGGGACTCTATGACGGCTAAGAATACAAGGACAACTTGGCACTATGTCTGCTAAAGAATATCAAAAGTAAAATAGGACTCTTATCGGCTAATGATAAAGTACTAAATAATAAACAATTTCCACATTAAGCTTTATATTAGCCTATACCAACACGCAGCAAACTCCCCCCCCTCCAAGCAGTGTTGTAAATTTGTGTCCTCGCTTCCACCTTCGGTCACATGCATTAGAATAGATTGTGTTCTGTACCCACTCTTCAGATACTTCAAATATCTTTGCTTCCAAAGGACCCTTCTAATGAAGTGATAACGCACATTGATGTGCTTAGTCCTCTCATGAAAAACATGATTCTGCGATAAGTGAATCGCGCCCTGATTATCACAATTAACTGCCACAGCGTTACGCTCCACGCCCAACTCTTCCAAGAATCCCCTTAGCCAAAAAACTTCTTTCACAACCTCCGTAAGGGCCACATACTCCGCCTCTGTAGTTGAAAGAGACACCACGTGTTGTAGCATTTCCTTCCAGCTTATAACACATCCATGTACTAAAAATGCGTAATACCTGTGATAGACGACCTTTATTTCAGGTTCAATAGAGTAGTCTGAATCAACAAAACCTGTTACGCTCTCATGGTTGCCATGATGTGATCCATTACTCCAAACTCCCACGTTTACAGTACCCCGCATTTATTTCAAAATCCACTTCTCTGCTCCCAATGATTTTTACCGGATTAGTCTAAATATTCTTGCTAACTACACTTACCGCAATACGCTATGTCTGGCCTCGGTGAACACCATCAAGTACATTATGCTACCCAACCGCATTTGAGCATTTGGCACCTTACTTTCCTGTCACTACATCACAATCCCTAACAGGGCCATTCCGTCATCGACAGCTTGATGTGCCCACCAAATGGCATCTGAACAGATTTTCATTGTCTTATTCTAAAATTATTCAAATCTTAGAAAACGTACCAGATTGTGGTCACCTCAGAATCTTACGATCTCGATCCTGACATCTCCTATAACCAAGTATCTTCTTTGCTTCCCAATTTATCCTTCAATGTCGAACTCTTTTTAAGCAAAGACTTGGCAGTCCCAATCTAGCTTGCTCTCTACAAGCAATCAGCTTATATTTAATATAGCAATAGTTAGTTATAACTAACCTGGTGCTTAAACTCCTGTACATATCACAGCTGTCAGACGGAGTCGCTTGATCCTCATTCCTCTGCATGTACTCATCAATACCTCATATACCTTTGCTAGGTGACTGCTTCTAACCATATAGGGATTTCTTTATACATTTTACCTTGTTACATTGTTCTGAGACGGGTGGATGCCTCATGTTAGACTCTTATGCATGTTTTCCATGTAAAAAATGCCGTTTTACATCAAGCTGCTCCTGCTCATATTCTTGACATGCATGTCATGCTGATATTAACACGTTTTGAGGTGTGTCGTTTATTTTTTTGTTTGTATTGTTTCGTTTTTTATATTTTTTGTCGTTCTTTTGTTAGTTTTTTTGGGTGTTTTTTTTGTTTTGTTATTTATGGTGTGTGTTTTATTTTTTTTTTTTTGTGTTTTTTATTCTTTGTTAAGGTTTTTTGATAATGGTTTTTCTTGTGTTGGTTTCGTATAATTCTCATTTTTTTTTTTTTGTTATTAGGGTTTTTTTAAATTATATATAATTATTAAAGTAAATATATAATCATTAAAATTTATAATTCTAAATAATAATAAAATATATATTATATGGAAAAAAAAAAAAACATTTTTAAAATAAAAAGAAAATTAAAAAAAAAAAAAATAAAAAATTAAAAAAAAAATAAAATAAAAAAAATAAAACATAATAAAAAAATAAAAAAAAATAACAATAGATTAAATAAATAATAAAAAAAAATTAATTAAAATAACAAAATGATCACAACAAATAAAATAAATTAAAAATTAAACTAAACATTAAATAAATATTAAAAAACAAACATGTGAACAAAATATTTAGAACAAATAAAATAAATAGGCAAATTCACTTATTGTAATCAATACCTGCCCTCTGTGTGAATCCACGAGCCACCAACCTTGCCTTGTACCTAGGCTTTTGAACACCTTCAATCCCTTCTTTTATCTTATACAACCATTTAGAACTCACCAGCTTTTGCCCAGCTGGAGGATCTACTTACTACCCTGGTCTTGTTTTCCTCAGAGTTTCCATTCTTCTTTCAAGTGCTTTATTAGAACTATCTTCACAAGCAACTGCCTCCTGGTACGTCAATGGTTCATGAGTATCTTCTTCCTCTGCTGCAGCAAATGCGTAAGCAGCCATATTACTTTCATCTTGAAACCTCAAAGGTTTCGTTCGTGTCCTTGGCTCTCTATCTCGAGTCAACTGATAATCTGTGAGATCCGGTGGCTGATTGGTTTCTTTGGATCCTCCGGCATCTTCACTTTATTCTTTTTCTTATGCCATCTTCTTCTGTTCTATCTGATCTTCCTCATGCGTATGATTTATTTTTACCCTCTGCAGTTCCACTCAAACCTGCTAATTCACTCAAAAAATTATCACCTACACCGAAATCCTTCACGTGTTCTTTGTACATGACTACCTTTCATTGAAGACTCCGTTCCTGCTAGTGGGACCTATTTTAGGTGATTCATTATCAAGCCTATGATGTAGTTCTATACCCCTTCACACTCTCGGGATACCTCCGAAAAGTATCGGCATTTTATTTCGCTCTCGGCTCGAGCTTACCTTTGTTTTATTGTGTGGATAGCGACACAGCCAAAAAATCTCAACAATCCCATAAACAATTGGATGTCCCGAACACATCTCCCATAGGTGTCTTTTTCTCATTCGATTGTCACGATGGTGGATCCTATTGATAGTTATGCGGCCGTAACATGTCGCTTCCGCCAGAGGTCTTGGGCAACCCTAGACGAATTAATAACAGCGTACCTTATCCATGAGAGTTCTGTTCCATCGTTCGTTCCCCATTCTGTTGCGGCATCCCGGCAACTTGTGTCAAATGTCTAGCAAATCCCACTCTCAATGCCATAGCTGCTCATACTCCGTGTACAGAATCAAGACCATTATACCGATCCTTAACTTCTTAACCGTCCTCCCAGTTTATTCTCTACTAATTGTTTCTCTCTTTGAACTTTCCAAATGCTTCGTGTTTGATACACCCACCAACCCTTGAGATTTAAACCCATACCCTCCTGGATTAATCATCAAATAATAGTTAAAGTTTTACCTCTTACTCCCAATGATTCCACCTGCGACGGAACCACTTATGTCTGAATTGAACCTTAGTCTTACCACCTAACTGTGTAGTGTGTTCCTACACCGAACCTGACGCGATGTGTCTTTCCCAGAACCACATTCTAATCAAAAATCAAGCTTACCTAGACTCTCATTGCCAAACAGACCTTGCTTTTCCAGCTCCTGTTTGTCCGCGCACTGATATGTCCTAGTCTTTTATGCCAAACCTGTGCAAGACTGCCCTTTTCTTCAACACTAGCATTAAGCTCACCTGTCAATACCTCTGATTTTACACTCCCTGTTGTCACCCAACTGTACACTGCCCCCATCGCATTCTAGGGGGGGGAAAAATCCAAAAAATTTAATCTAAATTGGGTGTCATGTGGTATGAACTATCACTGAATCCATGACATAGTCTAGCAGAGCATGAGCCTGTTGTCTCACCATCATTCACCTCAGAATCATCAAAAGTATGAACATAGAGCTTGGTTGCTCATCTTTCTTGGCGTAACTGTTGACTTCTTGCGATTATTCTTCGGACAGTTTCTTTTCAAGTGATCCTCAGATTGGCAAATATAACACTTGAGTCTTCCACCTCGAGACTTCGATCTTGACTTTCCCCTTGACTGACGTGAATCCTTACGATCAGTTCTTCCCCTCACATATAACCCTTCACCATCATCCCCCTTCGCCTTAGACCTTTCTTTGATTTCCTTTGAATTTAGTGTGGCCATCACGTCCTCCAAAGTCAAAGCTTCCCGTCCATAGAGAAAGGTATCCACAAAGTGTTCGTATGATGCTGGTAAAGAAGTGGAAAGTTAATAACTAAAGCAAGATCTTCATCTTTCGAATTTTTCATCAATAGTTGCTAAATCGCTAAGAACGATTTGTTGAACTCATATATATGCTCGGTAATCTTTTGTCCAGCGGCATGTGAATGTATAAAACTTCTTTTAATGTACAACTTGTTGCCTATAGACTTTGTCATGTACAATTCTTGGCTTGGTCCCAGAACCCACCGCTGCAGTCGTTTCCTCGGTAACTCTCTCAGAACCTTGTTACCTATACACAAAAATCACGGCCTGTGAGCTTTCTTTGTTTTAACTCAGCTTTCGCTTCAGATTTCCTATATATGGGGTAACCTCAGATGCTTCAATCCATATGGGATTAATAAACGCACGCATCTTGATCCTCCTAATAAACCCGAAATCACCTAGTTCCATCGAATTTTTCGATGTCAAAAACTTGTTTCGTCATTCTTTATCCTTCGTCGATTTGGCTGAACCTTGTTGATAAATTCTTCACAATCTCAAAACAACAAAGTCCCTTGTGCAAAAACCCTTACAAATAACATAATCTTATTATTTAAAAATGATACCTTTAAAATCAATATTAATCCTGATCTTGGTATTAATTCACCAGAACGTTTTAAAATTAAAAGATGATTTATTACTTTGAAGTATTATTGGTGGGTTGTACTATTTAAACAAGGTAAGTATACAATCCACAGCCCTTTCTTCTTCCTCCTATAACCGACGACAGAAAAAAAAAAAATCAAACACACACCCTTTGTCGATATTAAAATCAAAAACCCTTAACTCCGTCTACACTTTGTGTCGTATATCCCGGGACAATCGAAGAAACAAACCCTGTCTGATAACCTTTTGTGCTGCTCCATGTATGTTCAGAAGATTCGAACAACAAAAACCTCTTGATCGTCTTGATAACCGAGAACCCCGCGAACTCGAGCTTCTGATACGCATTGTAGCTATTGATAAGCCTAAAACCTGATTACTAGAGCGGATAAACAACGGATCTTGAAGATCATGTCTACCACTCAACAGATTAGACAGATCAAATTGCCACGGCCTACCGAGTAAGATATGACACGCATCCATTGGAACCACATCGCACCAGACCTCGTCTTTATATTTTTTTCCAATTGAGAATTTTACCAGACACCGTTTTGATACTTTTACTTCATTCCCCTTTCGAAACCAGGACAATGTATAAGGGTGAGGATGATGTTCGGTTTTCAGTCCCAACTTACTAACCATTGTGTCAGATACAACATTCTCACAGCTACCACCATCTATAATAACGTTACAAATTTTACCTTCACACGTGCAACGGGTGTGAAATATGTTATGCCTTAACCACGATTCATCTTGTTTTACCACTGCACTCATGGTTCGCTTAATTACCAGTAACTCACCTGTGTCGGCATATGTTATCTCTTCTTGGTCCGATGTCATTTTCTCATGCTCATCATCATACTCGTCAAACACAGGGCCATCATCTTCTTCAACAAAAGTAACCATCTTTTTATTTGGACAATCATTGGCAAAATGCCCGAGGCCTTGACACTTATAACACCGTTTACTAGTTAATGACCCTCCTCCTCTGCTGGAATTAGGATTATAAGTTGATGTGCTGGAATTTCGAGTCGGGTTTGCGCTTGAGCTTGCAATTTTCTTTCCCGTGTCAGTTCCTGTAAAACGACCTGAGAAGCGAGAATTGGTAGTGTTACCTTTTTTCTTCAGGTATGATTCTACCTTTCGAGCTAACCGGCATACATCATTATAAGACCAATACTGTTGTAGTTGAACAACATCAGAGATTTCGGGCTTTAACGCGGCCAAATAACAAGCAATAGTTTCTTCATCTTCCTCAACCACATTACAACGTAGTCTCAAACGATCAAACTCGCTAGTGAATTCTTCTACTGAGATGCTTGTTTGTTTATAATTATGATACTCGATGAAAGCTTCCTGACAATATTGTACCAGCAAAATTTTTGCCATCAGCTTCTTTTTCATCTTACTCCAGTTCGCTATCTTAGCTTTACCTTCTCGAGTACGTTGCTTTATGACGTGTTCCCACCAAGTTGAGGCATTCTTCTTTAGCTTAATTACCACTAATTTTACCTTTTGTTCATCACTTAGGTTTTTTATATCAAACACGCGCTCCACGGTATGTAACCAATCTATAAACTCATCAGGATGAGATTTACCTTCAAAGTCAGGGATGTCGATTTTCATACCGAGGTTCTGAGAAGAATTGATGTGGCCCGGCCTGAAATGGCGATCTCTATCGGGTCGGTTAACACCCCATGGGTTTTCATCTTCTTCATTTATGCTCTCATTTGAGTCGAAATCTGATCCCCCACTTTCCTCATCATCGCGATCATCCTCCAATCTGGCCTGAGCCAGGAGGCGCTCCAACTCTCGGATACGTCTTCCCTAAGCTACGATCTCGAGATCCCGCTGGTCCCTACTGTTTGGTCGTGGTTCTTCCTCATTGATGTCAGCACCTGGATAAGGTTGCTTACGCGCATATCCACCTCGACGCCCTCGACGACCACGGGGTTGATCTTCTGCCATCAATAAGATTCAAAGCAACCAAAAGCTCCGATACCAATATGATGCAAGTAAACAATCAAAGATCAACACACTGTAAAGGGAGAAGATTAATCAACATAAGAGTTATAGAAGCAGAGATCAATGATCTGTCTTGTTTTATTAGAACAAAAGAACCTCCGTCCCATCCAAGTGATGAGGTTTATTTATAGCTAAAAAAAACTTATAAAATGGCAATAAAGTCTTGACCATACAATGACCCAAGACTTTTGAGTTCTTGACTTTCGGAATTCTAATTATCCCAAGTAATATTAATGCCACTATGCTCCTGAATGCCATCAATGTTGCCCTGGATTAATTCGAGTTTTTGGTGGTGGTGGAGCAGAAACCGTTCTTAATTTTCTTTGACTCTTTGGAACAACGTAGTTCTGTTGAAACTCTTGAAACAACTTCCTTGATCTTTGCAAATATTTAAAATCTTTATCAAATACGGAGTAACACACAACTATATGATTAGCAAACTTCCAAAATGTTGCAAGTACAGTTCGTATTAGTCTTTGTGAAAAACCTACAATGATGTACATTTGCGAATTTGAATATTGTAAAAGATATAAATGTAACATGATAGTTAACTCGTTAAATCAGATATCATATATGTTAGAAATTGGGCTGGGTTTGAAGTTAGATGATATCGTTTTGATGATCTTGTCAAATCATGTATGTTCACTTTTGGTATAAAGTATTTTGACCTTTAAATGATTGTGTATCACAAAATCTTTAGTGGGATAATTGAAAAACAACACTTTATTCATAGACACAGAAGAACGAAACAAAACAAAGAGTTTATGCTAGTTTTTCGTATGTTAAAATGGGACAAATGAGCATGTTATGTAAAGACTACTTTGACACTTTAAAGCCAATTAAAAACCAACAGTCATAACTGGTTGGATTGTGGTGGGAAAAACGGGCAACAAATATGGAGCACCAAATATACCGTTTGGGTTCGGGCGTTGCCCTTAACCACCGCGTCTTTATTGTGTTCGCAAACACATTAGCTCAAACGAGTATCCTCTCCATGTTTCTCTTACTCGTATTCGAGTATAATATGAAATGTGATTGGTCTTTAGTAAATCACAATCACCTAAAGTAGTTGGTGACACTAAAATCACCAAAAAAATATGTTGCAGTTTTTTCAATATATTAGGAAATATTATGGTTAATTACTTTTCAATGAAGTTATGATCTTAATGATTAGTGAAATGATGTACAAATAACCGAACAAGGATATATGATCAAGTGTTAATAATAACACAATCACCAAACATATCAGTTTTTGAGAATAGATTTCCATTTTTGTTTTCTAAGTATGTCTTTTGTTTCGCTTTATTAAAAATGGATGTGTATGTTGAGTTTATATATCTGATACGCCTAAGTGGGAAACTGGAAGCAATGCATAGTTAAATTCCGTTTCTCACCTTCTCAAACGTGGTATTCAGGTGCAATCTTCTTTATGTCCGATATGTAATGTCTTGCAGGAAGATACATCCCATCTTTTCTTTTTCACTGTGAAGTTGGCTTTACATTTCTCGGCTTAATATGTCAATGGCTGGAATGTTCTTTGGCAGCCATCGTTGTTGATTCCTATTCGGGCTGGTTGAGTGGTTTTATTCTATTCGATTGGGCTCCAGCTTAAATAGGGATACTTTTCAATGAAGTTATGATCTTAATGATTAGTGAAATGATGTACAAATAACCGAACAAGGATATATGTTTACCTGAAACGACAGCATTGGCATAATGATGATCAAGTGTTAATAATAACACAATCACCAAACATATCAGTTTTTGAGAGTAGAATTCCATTTTTTTTAAAGTAAGTATTTTGTTTTGAATTTCTTGAAAATGGATGTGTATGTTGAGTTTATATATCTGATATGCCTAAGTGGGAAACTGGAAGCAATGCATAGTTAAATTCCGTTTCTCACCTGGAATACTTTAAGCATATAGGGTTAGTTGACAAGTTGAATGTTTCATACATCGTAATTCAATACGTGTTTCTTGAATAACAAACTAGCACACCTTGTCTTACTTGTGATCCGAGGTCACAATCACTTTGGTTAATGAGCATGTTGTATAAGGTTTAGATCAAACGTCTATTGGTAAAGTATATATGTATCTACACAATTAGCGATTCCAATATGGTTACAAAAATATTTTGGTCAATTATAAATGATACATGACTATATAAAAATATGGAGTAGCTAGCTATAGTTGCTACATGTATTGGATATCTTTTTCTTACAGAAGAATACTGAATTCACATGGGATGCAAGTTGATATATATATTCACATCCAATTCAAAGTTGGCAAGCTTTTCGATCTTCTTCTTCGATTTTTAATTTTGCGAAACGACATAAATGTCGAATTTACGTATAGGCTTCGGTTCCGTTGAGAATGTTTTTATTTTGAGAAGATTAAGAAATCTACGTTTGAGCAAATTGATTCACATTTTTTGATTCGATTCACAAGTCAACATCATTTAATAGTGAATCAAAGCTATAAATCACAAATTTGATTCACAAATCATTGCTAAAATCGAGTTATGGTAATGATTCCTAAAATTTATTCAACACAATTGCAAGCCTTGCAAGGAAATTTATTCTCCCCCCCGCCCCCCAAACATCATACAATAATGCAATGCGAATTTAAAATACAACATACTAATCTCAAAAATTAGTAATCAACTTGGCTTCTTCGCTGCTCATCATATAATCTTACCGTGGTCATCCCGGAGGACATAGTGCTTCGCTGCCAGCATTAGTGCAATTCTTCATCAGATAGTGGAATGCTTCATTTCGTTGCTCCCCACTCACCCCCCGGACCTCCCGCAACTTAGGAAAGCTTCTTCAAAGGGTATATGGGTGTTTCAAGAGGGCATTTGTATTGTTCTAAGCTGCTTTTGCGTCACAAGTGACGCCCCCCCCCCTCCCCTTCATAACACATGCACATCTCTAATGACGCGGAGTGTGTATTGTTTTCGGATTGACTTAACAACCTTCTACTTGTTGAAAATGCGATTCAGATGCAATCCCACCACCGCTAATAAGCTTGTACACTTATTATATACATCGGCCAACTCTGACCGCCCCCGGATCAGAACGCCGCCGCCTTCCCCCCCTTTGATTTCTTTTATTTCCAAAAACCTAAGACATCAAACACTTGCAAACTTTTGGGATGAAGATGTGGGACAAAATCCGAATTGAACATTTCGTCATATTCGCTAAGGACATTGTAGGATCAGTCCTTGCTTTTTTCGCGCGCTCGCGTCGCAGCGCCTAAAACCGTTTCAGCAAACGGCCCCCCCCCCCTATACTTATTTATGCCACTAGCCTCCGATGAAGTATCCCCACCATTTGTTTTGAGTGATTGAGTTGGGTTACCCCTGATAAAATTTTCATGGCAGTATAAAACACTTCAAGTAATTGGGTTAACGATTCAATAATAACCCAATCTTCCCTACTCCCCGATTGGAAAGGAAAATATAACACAATGCAAGCCTTGCAAGGAAATTTAAAATACAACATCAACAACATAATGCAAGCGAAAGTATTTTGTTGTTTCAAACCACTTAGAAACATATGATAAGTGGAGTTCCATCGTGTTGGAACGTCCCAATTTGGTCGTAAACAAGGTTTCTCTGCATCTTTACAAATTTTAACATAGCGTTGTCGGGTTCTTGCACTTGATTTGAAAATATCTTTTAACATTGTCTTAAAAGACTCTCTTATTGCATCAATCGCGGGGACCTCTAAACCAGCTTGCACAACCAAGTTAATGATGTGTGCAACACAACGACTATGATAAAACCTACCCCCCATTGGTGGCTCGTATTTTAATTTTAGTTTATCCAATTATCCAATGTAATTGACATAACTTTATCTTCCAAGTTAAATTTGGTAAGGATTTTTGTCAACATTTTAAACAAGGCTCCACCCGTGTGAGGAGACGGAAACTCTTCGAATGAAAAGACTCGCTTCATCATTTGCCAAGTAACAGGTTCAATCCAATGTGCGGTAACACACATGTAAGAACCGGGCACCCCATGAGGAGCGGACCATACATCCGTTGTTAGGTTGACACAAGCATTTATGTTACCAAAACTATCAATTATTTCTTGTTTAGCCGCCAACCATAGTTTTATTGCATCACGTTTGAGAGTAGAGCGACTTACATGAGTGTATCTTGGTTGCATAGTGTTCTGGAACACCCTCGTTGTTTGCTCGTGGTCAAAGTGGTTGAACGGTAACGCTCGTTGAATCACCAAACCCGCGAATTGTTCACGAAGATAATCCGGATCGTACCTGAAAACACTCCCATCTCGAGCCATAGACGTTTGCCCCGCTTCCGGATTCTGGTTCTGCTGTGCCTTCTTTGCTTCACAATGCGGATGAGTTATATGATTCCTCAACGTCGTGTTGGAACCGACCGATAAGAAATGAAAGCAATGCTTGCATTGAGCTTTTTGCGAGTTGTCGGTCATTATGCAAAGGTTGAAGTCTTTCCAAATCTGGGGGTTTCGATTGGTTGCTATGATTTCACGAATTGTCGGTGCACTTGTTGAACCAACACCGGTGGCAGTTGAGGCGGATGCGGATTCACTTGCCATTGAAGGAAATTTGGTTTTGCTTTGGATAGTTTTTTTTTTTGCTTAGGATTGTATTGTAAGTTGAGTGATTTGAAGTACAACACATACATGAATTTATAATCCATTTAAAGTGTAAGTAGCAACATTACAGCTAAGAAAGTCAGAATAACAGGTCTTACACGTGTCAAAAGCTGAAGAATCGAAATTTTAAAATTATGTGGTAGGCACCCGGACGGCGGTTGGTTGAAACCGTTTTGGGAAACCGTTTTTCAAACCGGCTGAAACCCATGAAAACCCAAACCGTTTCAAACCGCCGGTTTTGGCCTCAAACCGAACCGTTTGGTCAAACCCGGTGTTGACCTGGGTCAACATTTCCGGTTTCAAATCCGGGATTCTAGTATTTTTAAAACTGGTTTTTACATGTCACCTCTAATCCATCAGAACATCAGCTTACTTAACAATCAATTCAGGTTGTGGGGGGATGTGGGAGAGGGGAGAGTGTAGTGGTTTTTTTTAACTACATCACATCATTTTTTTGTAATTATAATTTTTACGATTATTATGTTGTGATCACTTTAAACTTTAAACTCGATATAAGTTTTGATTCTTTTATCCTTTAGACAAATTAGACTTTTCGCAATAAGTTATTAATCATCACATAAACTTATTACGAGTAAGGAAACTGTATGCAAGGGCGACATACGCGATTCTAAAGTGCAACGCGGTACACTGTATATCTTAGTTAACAAAAAATTCACACATTCCTCTCTAACAACATGTCGAAATATATTATCGAATTGATAATATTATAATTTGTTTTAACACCACCTATATATATATACATAATAACGAAAAGGCGTTCAAAGACGGTGTTAATTTGATTCGCTTAGCTATTGGACAACTGGTAGACAATTTTTAGCTAACACTTTCTGAGCTTATAATGTTTGGTTCTGGTAATATTAAATATAACAATAAGAATAGACTTTTTTTTTTAAATCAAAACGGTACAACTTTTAATAATAAAAAGATATAACAATAACAATCATCTAAAGATAAAAAAATGCTAATAAAATATCATAAAAATTACGAGACAAAAAAACTACAATCAAAAAAATAATATTCGTGCTTACAATCATTAGCCCCGCCGCAGACGCAACAGATATTCTTCTCACTCTTATATATAACGAGCCTTGTGTTTCTTTTTTATTCTGTTTTGAATAAATTACATGTTTCGTCCCCATGGTTTATACCAAATAACATTTTTAGTTCCTATTCGATTTTAAGTACACCAATCGTCCCAAAATTTTAAACTAATTTTATTGATGGTCTCTATTGTCAAAAATAAAGACCAACTGTTAATAAATTTCTGTTTTAAACAATGTGTTACATCGGATTATCCCCTCTTATTGATTCATATTTGGACTATCAATGAAAACATTTTTTGATAAAATAGGTGAATATAGACGAACACTGCAACAAAACCGATCTCCATCATCACAATGATAGGCGTTTTCAATCTAATTTCGTGGATCTTGGCTATTCTGTTTGTCTTAAATAACGATGACAATTGGCACAGGTCCACCGATCTAATAATATCTTCAGAAAGCTAAAAGGAACGATATCTCGATAATAATCGTCGTCAAGAGCAACGTAACAAAGGTATTCACAACAAGATTCCCAACCTAATTTTCGTGATCTATAGATCAACATAAGTCGTTCAAGCAATCTTAAGATTCTAATATCCCATGGAATGCGTCGGTCCAAGAGTCTTTGGGATAAGATGTACGCTCAAATGTAGGTGGGTGATCGATGTTTACATAGCTGCAAAGAGATCCAAATCGGGTCATCGATTTGGTTTTGTTACGTTTTTGATAAACGTTAATGATGATCATCAGGTTTAGTTTCTCAACTACTAGAACGGAATGGATGTGGGTGGTTTTTCATTTATTTGCCGATGTGGACGAAGTATGGTCGAACTTATAATCGACCTGTGGAACGTTCTGGCAGGACGACAAACCCAGTGTAGGATTCGTACTCTCATCTGTTAGTATACAACGATATTGTTTTCATCTTTTAACTCGTATGCTATAACGGTCCTGGTGCAACAAGTTCAGTTGGGACAAGTCGGGCAAATACGGTACATGTAATGCTGGAGCAGAATCTGTGGGGGTGTCGGATTGTAACAAGGTATATAAGGAAGCGGGTAATGAAGCGGTGATGTCTATCTCGGTAGACGATTGTATTGATTTGGATGGTATGGAGCATAGTATTCTTGCTAAAGTTAAAGATTTAAGTGTCATTTCAGAGCTTCTTTTTTCTTCTGAAACATATGACTTCTGAGGGATTCGATGATGTTGGTCCTCAGAATGTTGGGGACGTTGGGTTTGGTTGGACTTCGACTCTATGGATCAAGTGGAAAGCGTCAAGACTTCAAAGGCGTTAAAAAAGATATTTTTGGAGTTCAAAGATGTTTCTTACGATTTTATTCCAGATGAAAGATGTGTTTGGATAGACCTGGTGGGTCAGCCAATGTCATCCATTGGTCTCCAGAGGTTTATAAGAAGTTGGGTGAGTCGGTAGGGAAGCACGTGTTTACGAATAGGTAAGTGATGGGATCCAATGTCTCCACGAAGGTTTGTGTCCTTACAAGAGTCTTTTACATCGGTTGAAGAGTCCTTTATAGTTTCATAATGAATCGGACTTATCGGTATTATCGCTACTGAGAGTTTTGCATATTGGGCCCCAAATATTGAATCGATGGAGAGTATCCAAAACCGAGTCCTAGATCTCTGGAAAAGGTGAAGATGCAGAGGTGGTCCTAGTTTGGATGAAAGTTTGGAAAGCGATGAGGAGCATTTGGATGTCTAAACAGCTGTGATTCAGATTCCCCTAAAAAGTTAACATGATACGGTGTCGCCTCTAGTCGGGTTTTTGCGAGAGGACGGATAGTTCGTGGGGTTGAAAGTGATATAGTGGATTCCTTTAAGAAGGCGAGATTCGTGATGATTCGGTCTTGTATAATGATGGGTGTATTAAGGTGATTGCATGGAATAAGAATTTGGAAGAGCGTGATGCACAGGTGCGAGATTCTGAGTTCATTTCTCAGGGTGAGTTGATGGTAATGTTACCACGATGATAATGTGGATGTTACGCAAGTTAATTGCGCCTGAAAAAAGACTCCATCATTGCGCCCCATCTACACTCCCGGGTAATGATTTAAATAATGCTTTGAGTCTGGTTTCTTCGTGGATTGATTATATTGGTTAGCAGCTAATTAGTGACGAGATAGATTTCTGCTAAACGATGGAGCTTATAGAGACCCATGAAATATTCACTGGTTTTCTATCGTCTCGCTCAACTATGTCTTGAAATATATTTCCTAGCGATCTTCAGATTTGGAGTTATTATGGCAACGTTAAAGAATCCTACTCTTCTTCATAATAGCCCTTAGTCGAGACAAACAAAGGATGTGCCGTTTAGATCACTTTTTGTATGATGCCTCGGGTGTTCGTTTCGTTCATGGGATATAATTCAGTGGCGCCATTATTGGATCTTTCTTATTCTAATAGCCATTGGTTTTTTTATTTTGCGAGTTCGTTTTCGTGAAGAGTTTTCTGTTCCTCAATCGTTTCTTTGTTTGGTGGATCGTTGTTTTGCGTGTATATCGTCTGCTAGTTCTTTCTAGCCTTTTTTTAATAAAAATTCCATTTGCCGATCAAAAAAAAAAGAAACGAAATGTCATAATTTATCCTTCTTTTTAATTTTATAGTATGCATAACATACTCTTCATACTTGGGCTGCATATGGCATATGTGGGACTCACTAGAAAACCACACCAAAAATAGCCAATCAAGTTCACAGGAATGTCATTTTAATGCTATCAACCGTAGCTAGTTATATACCTTCATGCAAGACAAAGCTTTTACATAAATCTTACATAACGTGTTTAATATTACGATTGGTTAAAAATGTAAATTTTTATCGTGACGTGTTAAAGTCTGTCTAGTTCAACACGAGACTGTCAAATAGAAATATTAATAAACCACTATTGTGAAGGTCATTAAGCTTTTGTTACGTAAGTTAATCTTTTTTTTGGCTACTTGCTAGATGTCCTTCAAGTTCAAAGGAAATTTTGGAACAACCAACGGTGGAAGGTCAAAGTATTAAAAAGAACAGAGAAAACAACCAAAAACCTATAATCGTAAAAAACCGTATGGATAGTATTTTGAACTAAAAAAGCTAAAGAGACAAAGGGGAGTGTGCCAGAAGCCGTTGAAAAGCATATGTTTGTTACATGCGGTGATCAGGTTCCGACACAAATCAGACAATATGCGGTAGAGGTTGTTGATATCGTTCGGTATTGGGTTATTGAATGTATCGGTTCGGTTAAAAAAATTATATAACCGAAAACCGAACCGAACCGAATTCAAATTGAAATGAACCGGAACCAAACACCGAATCAAACAACTAAATACCGAACCGGAAAATCTAAAACCGAGTCGAATAAAATTTGCATTTAATTAAATATTTTTTAATTTAATTATATAGATTTTTAGATAACAAAATTGCAAGCTTAAAAGTAATATTTTTATATTAGCATAAAATTTAAATGAATTTTTATGTATATAAACATATAAAAAAATTATATATTTATATGAATTCGGTTTCGGTTTACATTGCCAAACCCTGTTTAAACCGAATTCGAATATTTAATTTGGTTCGAGGTTCGATTTTGAAAAAATTCAGTCCGGTTTTAAGTTCGATTTATTCGGTTTAAGAACCCAACAATGCGGTTATGTAAATTCTCCCATGAAAGCAACAATTCTGGGTCAGGCCCATATTCTAAGATGCTTTTTTATCGAGGCCCATTTAATGAGGCTAAATTTTATATACCCATTTTTAAATATCCATTCCACAATCCACCAATATTGCAACTTTTCTATTTTCATTTCATATTAAAAAATCAATCTGTTTTTATCTT
Source organism: Tanacetum coccineum (assembly GCA_026074375.1). Taxonomy (NCBI): domain Eukaryota; kingdom Viridiplantae; phylum Streptophyta; class Magnoliopsida; order Asterales; family Asteraceae; genus Tanacetum; species Tanacetum coccineum. The sequence continues at coordinate 3,246 of BQNB010102369.1, read as the reverse complement.
TTATTTTTTATATAAGATAATAAAAGTAATAGAATTTCAAATAAAATACAAACATGATTTACATATCAACATAATTGATAATTACAAGTTATGTGAAATTTTTATTTAAAACAATAGTTGTGTATCTTGTGTGAATCACCAATAATGTCAATGAAATTTACAACCTAGCTAAGCTCGTTTCCGAACGTTAGTTAGGTTGGCTAATTAGGTCTCTCGTTTTATGTCGTCGTCATCGAGGACCATCGTTTATTCGTAAATGTGACAAGTAACATGTTGGACTTCGGAATCTCAAATACATGCCTTGTTGTTGCAACATTGTTGTGTGAACCATTTACCTATTCAATGTTTGATTGATTCATGTTACTTGTGTTGAACACCAAAGCAAGAATAGTATTGTCTAATTTATCGTTACGTATGATACAATCTTATCTCACCCAACTTAACTACCATGATTCAACTTTACTACTTTTAGTAAAAGTGTCAATTTTGGTTTGCCCACTAAAGCTATATTACTCATTTAAGTGGACATACATTTTGGCTCTTAGATGATCTCATAAGTCGAGAGCTTTGTGTTATCCTATGGCATCAATCTATGCATCCAACCTTACACCTCCATTGATTATAGGGGTTGACCGTAAAAAATACCAGCCGATGTTAGTCGTATTTTTCTATTGTGTCTTAATGGGTTATGCGTATGTCAGGGGGTGTCTTATAACTTGAGTAATGGATGTAGGGTGTTTTTGGGTCAAAATATAAGGGGAAAAGTTAATGTAGCAACAAAACTGGCTATAACACGATGTTATGACACCGTCGACACCTTGTGTTCTTACAATTTATAACTTCGATACTTATCTTTTATGATTGTAGGTCGTTTGACCTTGTCTTTGATTTTTTTCTCGTTTTTTTTTTATGTTATAAAAGGTGTAAATAATTGAAGCACATGATTCGAGTCCCATCGCTGTCACGTCCGTGGTCATCTCAACTTTTTTTTTTGATCATGGTTTCGACACATTGGCCGAATAATCCACGGGTTTGTCTACCCACCGCCATCACAGAACTCAAACCAGGTAATTCCTCCCTTCAGGAGTTTACGGCCACTTACAAGTTGTAACTCACCCTAACTAGAATGAACTTGAGACCTCACGACATTTTTAAAATGATAGCCATAAACTCTTTTTGCGACTAAGTCACTCTTGAGTGGTTGTGTCAACTCAAATTTCTCTCTCTACAATCAACTTCACCACTCAAATACGTTATATCTCACTTATACACAAATATACACCAAAATAACAATTCACACAACTCAAACTCCACCAACAAAACACTCCACATGACTCGGTCACACAGTCGGCCGAGTTTTGTATTACTTTACCCATGGCCACGGTCAGTGGCGGAACCAGGAAGTTAGAGGACGGGGGGCAAAAAAAATCTTGACAAAAGTCGTTTTGCACACAAAAGATGAAGACGGATATACAAGGTTTTTACACTGTTTTGCTTTAACTTGAGAGGCAATTTGATTTTGTGGTTGGATGCACTTTAAAAAAAATGTCAAATTTACACTAAAAATCGATATTTATTGGCGAATTATGGAGGGCACTGCCCCCATACTTTGTAAGTGCGTCCGCCCCTGGCCACGGTTGCGTGAGATGGCCGTAATAAGGAGGATTCCGTCATGATGCACATGACTCGGCCATGAGCCTTCTTATTACGAGTGGTCTAACGGGCAGATACATGTCAAAAAGTTAGGTAAAATGTCACACTATCATACACTTAATATCATACACATTTTTCAACTCAGATATGAACCAATAACTTCTTATGATAAACCACCTACATATCGACATGCGAATTAAACACTAGTGAGTAAATAGTATACAACTATACATGAAATTAAATTTAAGTCAATCTTTTTTAAAGCCAACTTGTGTGATATATGTGCAATAATGGCTCATGTTGTTAGAGAGACCACTCACCTAGCTATCGTATCCATTTAAAACAATCACAGCTGACACCAATGAGGACCAAAACCACCACCACAAGTTCCAATATGGAACATGGAATCTTGGTATAAATCCTACTATTGTTTAGTGAATAGAAAACATGAACTTAGTTGGTTAGCTATCGATATGGATGACATAATTATAGATGGACTGGGGGGGGGGGGGGGGGGGGGGGGGGGGGGGTGGGGGGGGAAAGCGACAACGTAAAGGACATTCGATTTTTCTTCTTGATAAAGCTAGCTAGATAATGTGGTACTCTACGACTCTTCGTCTAGTGTCACTTTTTCGTTACGTGATGAAGCTAGATAGTGTGGCATTCTTAATTGGTTGATTAAGCGACTCTTTGGTTCTTGGTAAAGTTTGATTACAGTTGGATCAAATTAATGTATGTAACCATTATTCAATATATGGTGTAGCAGCTATGCCCCACAGAAATTTATAGATGTCACATTACATATTAGGATGCAACATGTGCATAATAATATTGCTTTTGCAGCATTAGTAAAACCCATTTTTTAGGAATGGGCTAAAAAAGCTTGTTGATCTATGCTTTTCTAGAATGTAAATGGCCCTGTTTTGTTTAAACCATGAAGCTCAGTTAGAGGTGACCAGAAAAACCGATTAGAGAAACCGAACCGGCCAGCTAACCGAAAACCAGGACCGGTCAAAACCGGTTTTGATCAGAAAAACCGATTAGGGTTTTTTGCCGCTCGACCGGTTAGAGGACCGGTTAATGTAACCGGTTAACCAAACCGGCAACCGGTTAACCAAACTGGCAACCGGTTACAACCGGTTTTTTGTATTTTTTTTTCAAAAATTTTTCAAATTTTGAATCTAGCTTTTTTCACGTAGGAGGACCCGTGGAGGAGCATTTGTCTGATATTTTGGGTGCAATGCTTGTCATTTTACCCATTTGTTTAAGTATAAATATAATATGAGTTATGTTAATGTTTCAATCACCATTTACATAACTCACAGTCTTAAGCAAAAAAAACTCTCCAAAGCAAAACCAAATTTCATTCACTAATCACTAATGGCAACTCAAGGCAGTTCAAGTACCACCAGTGTTGGTTCTTCAAGTGCACCAACGATTGTTGAAATTCTACCATACAAACAAAACCCTGAAATTTGGGGTCACTACAACCTTTGCAAGATGTCAGACAACACTCAAAAAGCTCAATGTATTCATTGCTTCAATTTCTATTCGACGGCATCCAACTCGACGTTGAGGGCTCATTTCACTCAC
>BQNB010102368.1:5135-24261 GCA_026074375.1 Tanacetum coccineum | reverse complement strand
TGTTTTTAGCTCCTGTTCTAAATAAGTCATCCAAGATTTTATCAAAGTCGAAATCCTTCGTACTAGTGTTAGGTGTGTGTGATGGTTGAGCGAAAAATTGGGGTGTGAAACCATAAAAGTGATTACTGAGTGGATTCATTCCTAGGACTTGTTTAGCAACGTATAGATTATATTCTGCTATAATCATATTTTTAATATCTACATTGTTGCTCTTATTAGTAGATACAAAATAATTCTTAGGATAGGGTTGAACGGGTAGGAAACAAGGGTGTGGAGGAGATAAGTTATGAGAGTACGGATAACTAAAAGTCTTACTCTTATTTCGGTGAAAAGAGTCAACATTTGCCTCATTATAATTTGTTGGACTTCTTCTGGATCGAACATCGTCCCATAATCTCCTTTCTTTTTCAGCTTCATACTCAAGGTACTCGTTCATCGTCATGTTCTCAATGTCAGGCTCCATTTCCATGTTTCCCGAAAATCAAACAAGAGATAATAGTAGATTGTGCTATTACAAGGAAAGAAATACTGGAAAAAAATATATACAAAACTCAAATTTAAAACCTAATTAGCTCCTCGGCAGCGGTGCCAAAAACTTGATGCGTATTTTCTTTTAAAATATATTTTTTATCAAGTTTTAAATTTATAAAACTCGATCTACCTAACGACGCACTAACGGGCAGAGAACCCGATCGTGGGTAGTGTAGTTTTGGTAAATTCGAGGTCGTCGCAAGAGCTAAAAGGCGGTTACAAATCTGAGTTTAAGTTGGTTGTCACGTTTAAAAAGTTGTTTTGATAAAAAGAATAAATCTTAATTGAAATGAACTAGGTACAAAAAAAGAGAAGGAGATACGGTCCTAATTACTTATTAATTAATTTAATGATCTACTTATTCTACTTAATGTGAAAGCAAGGATTGAATCATCATCTAATCCTTAATTATCTCGCAAATCCCAGCCCTATAGACTTTATAGTAACAGGGATTTGTCCTACTGGTCATGGTGAGCGAGCATCATAGTTGGCATTCTTATGGTCAAAGTAATATGCCCAATCATAATTAGCAAGAAGTAGATGAATCAGAATGATAAATTAATAAGATAAGCTTAGCCAAAAATTGTATTCATACAATCAATATTATCGTCAATTAATGATAGTAATAAAAACATGATAATCGAGCCAAACTGTATGATGATGATGATGAACGGGTACGGATTCTTCCTTTTGAAAGGCTAGAAAGTACTGAAAAATGACTTGAGGAGATGTCCTAGTCGTCCCCTCAGAGGGGAAGGAGAAGGATGCTTCTTAAGGCTGGATTCGGCCCCTAGTTATAGGCTTCTAAGTGTGTTATGGCGTAACGGATTTGTGGGTTACATCGTAACCTTGCTGATGTCGACATTCCAAAATATAGGCAAAAATTAACTTTATGGCGTAACTAATTTTTGGTTACACCGTAACCAATTGGGGTTACGTCGTAACATTCTTTAGAATTTATACTTTTTAGGGTTACGCCATCACATACTTGCTGCGGTGTAACCATTTTTGGGGTTACGCCGTAACATTCTTCAGAATTTACACTTTAAGTCCTTTTTCCCTTGTTTCTTGTCACTTTCCTGCAATTCACCTGAAAACTACAAAATAATAGAAAATATCTCATTTTCGAGTGTTAGTGAAACATTTGCAGGTAATATAAGGGGTAATTTGACACCAAAAAGTATTAAATATTTGATGTTATCATGGCTCAACGAGACTTTACTAACTTACTGCTTAATGACTCTTTATATACTAGTAGTCCACTGTCCAAGTCCTTACCAAGGGAATCAAAACGTCATTGGTTGATCCCAGGTCACCTACTAGTCCAACTTGTTCACTAAACCAACGGCAAGGATAGGTCATTATTTGTGATCATATTGTTAGGTTATCATTTCATCACCTCAAAATACAAAATAAGAGAAAAATCTTAGAGAGAGAAAGATGTTTTAAAGAGAGAAAGAACTAGAGAGAATAAAAGAAAAAAAATGGTTGATTAAAGAATGAAAGAAAGAGAACCAACACCCTCTCCACACTTGGAGAGGGCTTTATATAGTAACATAGGATCCAGTCATGGGCTTTGGTGGGCTTCCATGGACCGAGCTTGATATCTAATGGGCTTTAAGCCTGTAACTTAGACCCAATTAGCTTATAGAATTCCCAGAAACATAGACTAAACTAATACAAGGTTCGGGAATATAAATAGCCATCACTTTAATAAAAACTAAGTCTAACAATCTCCCCCTAAGGGGTAGTCATTGCACATATGGCTTCACCTCTTGTGACGTCTTGAGTCTTGAAACCTTATAGTCTTGGGAATTATTTTGAAGTTCCTTTTGCATGCTTGTGATCATGGATCTTGATCTTTAACTTGACATTCTTTGACAAAATACTAATATCGTGATCTTTGGCCTTGATTTGTCTTGACTGTTGAGAACTCTGGATCTTTATCCTTGAATCTTTATGCCTCCTTGCGATCTTGTGTCTCCACCCTCATGCTTAAGGTCTTGAAAGTGTTGGGAATTATGGATTTGATGAGACAAAAGAACAAAAGAATGAAACAAAAAGATCAAAATTGTCATTAAAGAATTTTACAAGATGTAGGAGAAATATGAAGATTCTGGAAGATCTCCTTGAGAAGATAAAGAGATCATTAGGCGTGTAGTTTATACACACAAAATAGAGAAAAATGTGTGTGTGTGTGTATCTCAAGATGTAGACTTCTAGTTTGTGTGGCGTAGCCTCAAGATCAAGGTAACTCGATCCGTGTTACAGGTGGTAACACGATCTATACTGATCATATAGATTTGATGCTTGGTGGAAACGAATGGTAATAAAACCTTGTTCAAATAACATTGATGTTTTTTATTTAATTTCAATGTGCATATTGTTATCATTGTTATTGTTAATCCTAGATATGAGTTCTAATCAAATTGAGCTTAAACGATCTAAGGAGTTCTATCAGACTCCAAAATTGGTATTAGAGCCTGGTGGCTCATGATCTAGGATCTACAAGGTGTTTTGGTGTCGCATCTATCAAGGAAAAGAGGTACGAATTTTCTGTCTTGGTTATCATGTCAAATCTGGTGATATTAGGGTTTTTTAGCAACCCTAATTCGATATAACAGGAAGTTTATTCACAATTATTGTTGATTGGTTTGTGAAAACAAGATGGTTGCTGATTGTGGTCCTTGATTACATAATTCAAGAGTTCTTTGGAACTTATTCTAGGAAAAGAATCATTAGCAGTTGATGAGAATGATGAATTAGTGACAGCTTTGTGACACTAAAAAGTGTCATCTGGATATATGTTTTGTACTGCTCGTTGGTGGTTACTACTGCCACGAGACAAAGTACTACAGGTGATCGTAAATATTGGTGCTTTACTGACGCTAACAAGTGTCTCAAAAGGTATAGAAGGTAAAGAAGCAGCAAGTCTGTTTTATATATACTAGTACTGCTATTTGGATTGATTTGAATCTGCTGGTTCATCAAAAGTGTCATGATTGTTGGCATGGTATTGTGAGTGAAGGTTTCATAAGCAGTAACAATGATTCAGCAGGTGGTCGACATGTTTGTGATTAGATATGTTATTGTGGAATAAAAATCCTAATTTGTAGGGTTTATACGGTGATTTAAACTGCTGATGTTTATGTGGATTATTAGATATGCATTAATGTGAAATCCCTGGTTTTTAGGGATTATGATTCTGACGAGCAAGTTATGTACTCCCTCCGTCCTACTTTTATTGTTAATTTTTAACTTTTTGAAGTCAATCTTCTTCAACTTTGATCTTGAATATTTTTGTTTGTGTTATATAATACTTGATGAAAATTATACTAATGAAAATACATTTAAAAACGAATCTATTAATATATTTTGTATCAAGTATTATATAACACAAATAAAATTATTCAAGATCAAAGTTGAAGAATATTGATTTCAAAAAGTCAAAAGAGGACAATAAAAGTGGGACGGAGGGAGTATCTGGTATGATGAGGTTTTTGGAAATAGTTGTGGTAATGATCCTAAATTTAAGGATTTGAATTTTCTTTCAATAATAACTTCTGATATATTTGTTATGGATTAGTGCTGCCCATTACATATTAATGCTGCTTGTTTACATTTACTACTGTCAAGTATTTGTTAATACTGCTCTTATATGGTTAATGATGCCAGTAGTAGGAAATATTTTGGTTAGTACTGTTCGTGGGTTATTAGTGCTGCCAGGGAAAAGTCGTTGGTTTCTACTGCTAGAGTATTTTTAAATAGCACTTTATGCTGCTGGGTTTGTTCCTAATGGATAATACTGCTTGGGCTTAATGAAATTTATATTGCTAGTATTGTTTGATATTTTGAAAACACACATTGTTTGGATCTCAGATAGAACAGAATGCTTCGTTTAAGGGGAAGCTAACAGATTGATTTTGGTTTAAAGATTTAAAGGCTCGTATTTTATTGGTTTAATTGATTACGAAGAGGATTATTTATCACTTATTTGGAGTTGAAGTGGAGTTTCACAAGTTTGTGTTCTTATCATATCTTAAACGTCTTACAACGTTTAGAGATAACTTGTTCGTGCTTACAATGTTGTGACGAAGACTTGACGAATCTAGCAAAGGTGTGTGATCTACAAACTTATGGTGCTCAATGCTCACATTTGCTATCACTTAGTGTGTGTCTCATAAAAGATGAGGATTTTTGTCAAGAGGTTGCGGTCTACTTATATTTCACAGATTTATTTATAAGTTTGACGTCACGTGGATAGTACAAGATATAAGACACAAGTTTGAGTTATTCTACTTCAGCATCAAGTTCGTAATACTTAGTTTTCTTCATCAGTAATTGATCCGTCCAAATCAATACATATAATATATAATATAAGTAATAATAAGGATAGAAACAATTATAGTATAGTATAGAAATGTTTAACCATCAGGATATGTTCATGCACCACTTGAGGGGAAGTGTTTCGTTACTACTGCTAGTCATTTATTACTACTGCTAGTTTATGTTTCTACTGCTCAGAGTCATTTTTCTTATTATGCATCATGGCGGGTACTTTGAGTCATTGGAAGGTGGATTAGTAGTTGTGGTATATGATTTGTAGTTGTTATGATCCAAGTTGCATATCTACAAAAGACCCCTATTAGATTATGACAAAAAAGGGAAAGAATATTATAGAGATATGATTTGCAGCTTATTAAAGTGTATGTGGGTTGTGAATCAGATGAACAGGTTACAAAGGAAATGGGACAAGGTTTTAGTGTTTCTTCATTACAGGGAGTATGGGATGCATCATCTTTAACTTTAGGGGAAGCTTTGGCTAGAGAGAGTGATGAAGGGATCGTTATTACAAATTTGTATGTTTTGTTGTCATCATCAAATAGGGAAGATTTGTTGGGATTCTTGGGGTTTGTTGATGAGACGCTCAAATTGAATTACAATGTGTATGAAACAAAGGGATTTAATGCAAAAGAAACATACTGATTACATCAAAAAGATGGAAGATAGAATAAAGATAATTATAGAAGATCATACTCTTAAGAGAGATAAATATAATAGAAGAAGAAGTAATTTATAGGTGTAGAAAGATGATTATATTTAGTATTTTTATCTTTGCACGCTATTTGATGTCTTATCTCTTTGTAAAGCTAGATGATCTCTAGTATTTAAAGATGATATCAGGCTATATGCGTTTGTTTTTAGGCATCTAGAAACCACAGGCTCTTTCTATGAGAGTCGTTGTAAATTAAAGTGTTATGTGTGTGTACGTCGTATTCTTCAGTAGTTAGATAGATTAGCATATTTTGTCAATAGACTAGTGTAGGCCTCGGGTGATCTCTTGGATCCCTTGTTGTAAAGTTAAGGTAACCGTATATCTTTATAAAATCTCATATTGATGGCTTTGGTGAGTTATTGTGTTAATAAGTTACCTAAACTATTACGTGTTGAATTAGTGTTTGTGTTTTTTGTGTAATAGACCCTGTAAATGTGCAAATTGTGTATCAAGGAATATTTGATATAATATAATCTAGAGGGTTAGTAAGTGATCTCTCACAATACCGACTCACGCACCAAATGTAAAGTACAATTAAGTCAATCCGGTGTAGAGCTGCATTTCTAATCCTCTGTCAGGATAGTTATGATATAGAATATTGAAACTCGACTCCAAGTCATAAACCTAAGTCCCTGGATTGGAGGACAATTAAATCCTATGGTACGCTCTTTTATCAAATATTAGTTACTACATGTGAGTAAGAATAAGCTTAGAGATTGAGGACCGGTCTGGGTATGTGTAAAAACAGTTATTGAATGTAGATAGAGCTAACTTCTCACAGTTTGTAATAATTATACTCCCTCAGCGACTTTACCCCCTGCCGGGAAAGAAGAACTCAATGAATGCTTACTGACTAATGAACGTGATGACATCTACTCACACTCAGGTATAATTAATAATAGTAGCCAACCCGAAAGAACAAATGGAAAGGCCTATAATTTAAAATGTGTACTTTTCAAAGAAAGCCTATGGACTCTAAGTCAAGTATACATTCTGACTCCTTCATCATTGCTGGTTAGCGCCAGAAACTACGCGGGAAATTACAGTGCAAAACGCTTGCTACACAACGTTCAATAATCTTGAGACATGCTGTTTAGTAGTCTAGTTTTTTGAGGATTATATAGACTGTAAAGCTATGAGATTCTATCCCGTGGGAATTCAACTTCAAGTGCTATTAAATAACTAGTTGAGATTATATCTAAACAGATCCTAAAGTCTTGCTATCAACTATGAAGGTCGTGGCAATATATGATTTATTAGAATTAATGTCGTTAAAAAGCCTATACTATGACACGAGAAGTCGTCATTTTTAAATAGTCCGCTAAAGTTTTAAACAAATGACATCGTAAGTCTTGTGTAGTTAAAAAGCCATTAACTCCCCAGGTATAATTTGATGCTCCATCATTATTAGAACTTTATTCGTTTAATTCGTAGATGACTTAATATTGAAAAACGTCCATTTTAAAAGAGTTATTGATGAAAAAATTGCTCCCCTCAAAATAATGAACCGTGGTTTCTATTTTAAAAAAGCTGTACGTCAGATGGTTTGAGTAGTTCGATTATCTTTTTGTAAAATCTTTGTTGCGTATATACTGAAAATCATCTGATTTTTGTGGGGAATTACACAACGTTTTATTGTTTACTAAGAAGAAAATAAGAAGATTTCTTTATTTTTGACAAATTAGAAATGCACTGACACGATACACATATCTTGGATAAGTAGGAAGCACAAATGTTGGTTAAAAAGTTAAACACACGACCTTTAGCGAAATGGCTATAATAGTGGACCGATGCACCGAGAATAGGAAAAACCCGTATTGAGGATCAGAGTGTTTTGCTTTTGAGTGAATACTTGCCTGAAGATGTCATGAGGGCCAGGGTTTAGCTATCTGAGAATAATGTAGCGAGCCATTTGGGCTGTTTTGAAAACATTTGCGGACACTGTTCTGACTATCGAACTTCATTTCCAGCCTTGTATCATTATTGCAATGACATTTATGTAAGATCGTACCTGTTATAGATTTTACTAGTAGAGACATGCCATTATTACCTCTTTTTGAATTATTATTCGCATTGTATTTAATTTTTTTTTGGTTTTATGTTGTGAATTTATATTTTGAGAATTTATAACTATGTTTTTGCTTGCGTTGCGAAGTCTTATTGTTTTCAATGCAATTTTTGCTGTTATTGCGTTTTGTGTAGATGATTGGGAGATTTGATCGAGACCCATTATAATAATGTAATAAAGATTGGTAATGAATTTTTGAGAGTGAGGTTTGAAATATTGAGTTTGCTTTTAGTGTTTTATTGTTTGTAATGTTGTTTTTGAAATAGAAGTCCATATTTAATAAACAGAGAAAGTGATTTTTTGAGTTTTTTTTTTGTTTTGTTGATGAGCGGTAAGTTGTATGTTTTATTGTATATTAAAATTAAACGATATTGTGTCTGCATCAGGTTGGATGGAATAATATGATTAATAGATGTCAACAAATCAATTTGGGTTAATTGAATTGGTTTTACGTAGTACAACTTCTTACCTTCAGAGTATATCCGTTAAACTAAAATAAAAGAATAGAAATAAAGGAAATAAGATTAATTTATAGATAAATAGATATTCCGTTTTTATTTATTAAAAAGAAATATGTTAAAGAACTTAGATAAAGGAAAATAAATTAATTATTTTAATATATGAAAAGAAATGTTTAATCATGGTTTTTTATACGTCAATTTAAGGAATATGATCACTCATAAAATTGATTTGCTTTTGTGTTTTGCAGCATTACGCAGAAAATGAACACATCTGTACAGCTTTCCCAATTGAGCAACTTGGTGCAAAATGATCTCTCGAAAATCAATTCCTTTCTTATTTCTTTGAGCATTATCATTATCCCTTCAGCCACACACCTCCCACAAAAAGAACGAAAGATTTTAGAATTTAGTTAGCGAAATATGACAAGAGTTTATTAGTGTATTTTTCCTCATCACGTTTTGTTTTTTCCGAAAGCACTTTAAGTAAGTTAATGACATTTTTGCAGAAAAATGTGTGGCTTATTCTGTTCAACTAATATCCCATACAAGACTAAATCTCGATCAAACAAGTGAAGTGATGATCCCATGCATTGAATTTTCAATATCCATGACAGGAATCAAGCCGACATGGCTTCTTTGATGATTCTTTGGTTCGGGTTTGACTCACGGTCTAGAAAAGTTTTGCGAACATTTACACATCTCGCCATCTGTTTTTCTAGCCGACGAACACGGTACACGGTTTGTTCTAACTGATTATTGAGCATTGAGTAAGGATTTCCAATGAGTTGTTCTAATGGTTAATGATCTAAATTGCTCAACGTTTGTATTATGCAGACTGATGGGTGTTGTTAGAAAAGTAATGCATTGTATTGAAATCAACATGACGAAGATGATGTCTCCCCTTGTTCTTGTACCGGTGTTTGTATGTGTCTTATGTGGTACAAAAGTTGTTTGTGATAAAAATTCTACATCTTCGTATCAAAGCAAATTGTTGATGCTTTTCATGTTTGATTGTTTATGCTTGAATAATGTTTCTCAGGGATGCCTAGTTAACTGGGAGAAAGTGGGAAATTGAGTGTGCAAGTATTGGACAGTTAGTTACGGGTACTTGTGGATTGGGTTCATTGAAGGATGTTTGTTGTGGAATGTTCAATGAAAGAGGTGGTATCTGGCAACATCGGTTTCTGTTTTGTAGAAGTGTGAGTTGCTGTTGTTATTGTTTTGTTGACGTTTATCCGGAAATGTGGATATTAGATCAGTTCGAGCATCATTATAAGTAGCATAGTAAGCATGATTTCCTTAAAAAGTAGTATAGTATAGAGTTAAGTTTAAAGTAATAGCATGTTAACAAGCGGAAATAAAAAGAAAAAGAAAAAGTCGAAAAAGAAGAAGGCGAGAAAGACCGTTACAAAGATCCAAAAAAAAGACTTTGACCACTATGATCACAACATGAGACAGTTCCATTAGAGTAATTTCAGCTGAACATCGGACTATAAAGCAATTCCTAGCGCATTTGACGTTGCTTGTTGCTTGCTTACTTGTTACATACCCTCAGCAACTTCATTGAGGAACAATTTTCTCCCCGGGGAACTTTCTGTGGACTCACTCTTTATGGAACGGGACCTACTCCTGCTCTTAAACTCTTCTTCCCTCTATCTTTACTTTTCTAATATAAACAGTCTTGTTCATGTTAGTTACCGTAATTGTTCGAACATTATTGTGGACCGAGGGTCAGAACTGACGTTGATTGACGCCTTTGAGGCAATTCGGTCTAAAGTTTACATGTATTTGTTTCAACTATCATTCTTGTTCTACTTGTTTTAATACCAGTAAGCCTTTTGATCTGAGGTCGAATACCTAACAAAAATACGATGCACACCTTATTCCTTCATTGTTATCGATTTTCACCATCTCTGACGAATACTTGTAGCTAAAGAGAAACCAAAGATGTAAAAGAACTTGAATGACGGTTTTTGGCATTGTGATTATGGTGTAATGTGTTATTCTATGTCCAAGGAATTACAAGTGTGAACGGGTTTTAAGTAAAACTTGCTATTGCAGTGCTTTCAGCCCAGCAAGTACACGGAAACTTTAGCGCGCTTTAGCTTGTTCAAGCAGCTCTAACAAGAGTATCGGTCCGTCTTTTTCTCGACAACGCCGTTTTGTTTAGGTATTCGAGCAGTTGACATTTCGTGTCTTATACCTTCTTTTGCAAAGTATGCATGAAGAGTTTTATTAAGAAATTATGTGCCTTTGTCAGTTCGAACTGTTGTAACTTGAGCATGAAGTCCTCTTTGGACAAGTGTGAGGAAATCAATGAGAACTCCAGGTGTTTCGTCTTTGGACCTCAAGAAGTGAGTCCAAGTATATCGGGAGTAGTCATCAACAATTACAAGAACATATTTCTTTCCATTAATGCTTTCTACCCGCATTGGACCACATAGGTCCTAATGGTATGATGTTGTAATCGTTGTTTGAGCTCGGGGTAGTCTTGTGTTGAAAAGGACTTTCTTTTTTGGTTCCCTAACTCACAAGCCAAGAAACAAAGAGGATCTTTGACGAAATTTCAGCTTTTGGAAGGCCATTCACAATATTATCTTCGAAAGCAACGTGATGGTGTCGACGTTTATTTTAAATGAGAGAGACGGATGATTGCCATAACCATGCTTGAGACGATGTTGCTTTAGCCATTAAGCAAATTGGATTGGGAGTTGTTGAGTCTTGAAGAGTAATGGAATACAAATCTGTGCCACGAGAACCTGTGAGAAGATCATTTCCCTTCAAATCACGATATAACATGTAGACTTCCGAAAAGCAACTTCCAAATCCGCATCACAGAATTGACCAACCAGAACAAATTATATTGATGCCCTTCGACGTAATAAAACCCGTTTGATGGTACTAAGTTCCTTGAAACCAGATCTCCATAGCCAAGAATTGGTTGCAATTTGATTCATTTCGCCAGTAACGTTCACCGTTCCTAGAATTTTCGTCACTATAATTAGTTAGAAGTTAGAGATTTCTGGTTTATGTGCTTTGAGCACACCAAGTCGCCGATGAATAGGAATTGATCTCCTTATGAGCTGCAAAAGAATTAGAGACTCAATGGAGTAATTGGACACAGTGGAACAACCTATGAGAGCTCTTTGTTCCAAAATATTAGCAGTTCTGGATGCATTATTGCCTAGAGAGGCCATACTATTGTTTAGGTTAGACATTTCCTTTGCGTTGAGACTTAGGTTTCAATTTATACTTAGGGTGGGGAGTATCCTTAGGATACCCAAATGCATGTCTTACTACACTTGTCATATAACTTCCTAGTTTGTTTCTTTGATTTCTTGACAGTGGAGTCTGTTGCAAAAGGGCTTTTCTTATGGATGTTGTTTGCAACAGATTGGTTCACATTGCTGCTTTAGGTTCTCTAGATTAATCTAATAGGCACAACATTGGTTGTCTAGTCCTAGACATCACGCCATTGATATAATGTAGAACACACAAATCTTGATTGTCATTTCAGTACACATTTTCCTCACAGAAGCTAACACAAACAAAGTTAACATTCCGTGGTCTTAGCATTCAATGTCATTACACTCAGTTAACAGACATTTTATTATAGGTAAACTTAAAATTCCTAACGGTGGTTTCTACATTTTGCAATCTTCCCTTGGACTATTGCTAGGCATGACTCTATTTCCGTGATTTCTCTTTAAGCTGTGGTCTGCTAACACTAGTAGTGGGAATTACTCCTGTAGAGAAAGACACGCGTTTGTTAGTTTTCCTAATGTCTTGATGCAACTGAGGTGTTCTAGTTTGATTAGGCTTTGGAGTGCACTTCTCATACATCTGGTTGCAAACACATTGTTTTCACGCTGTTAATTGGGCAAACATATTCTGAGGCAAATCTGATGTAGTGACTGGTTTGCTGGTTTGAAAAATAGCTGCGGACACATTTTGTGTGGTAACTGGCTTTGACTTTGAGAAATCTTTCTTTGCAAGAGAATCTGAAAAAATAGCTGGTTTACCTAAAATGGATTGTCTTTACTTTTTTAAAAGCATTTGGCGTTGTCGAAATAACCGTATGATTTTTCAAACTTTAGTTTCCACTGATTTTCCTTTCATCTTTTCTAGAGTTATATTTTCAGAACCCACTTATTGTTACAATTTTTGTCTTGTAATTGACTTTCAAGTATTGAAATTTCAAAATATTGTTTTTTTTTTCTTCCGTTTTTTCTTTCAGACTATTTTTCTTTGAAGTCTTGTCATTTTTTATCTTTTCTGTACATGTTGTAAATCAAGTTCAAGATTACTCGCTGTTTCTGAAGTGCGTCAAAACTCTTTGGGACAATTGTTCTACTTTGTGAAGCTCTTTTCACGATGTATCAATTTTCCCCATGTTTCTACAAAATTACATTGACCAAATTAGTAAATTCATCAGATCAGTAACCACCACCAAGTTATTGCATCATGTGTTCAGATTAGTAATATTCCCTTTGAAAGTCGGTCGATTTCATTCAAAAATTATTTTTTGAGTTTCAGTTGAGATTGAGAGTGTCTACTTTCATGTTCCAGGCGAATTAAAGTATCTCAAATCTGCAACCCATTATCCTCGTTAAACAAAGTCGAAATTTGTCTAAGTCCGCATTGAGTCTGCTAATTTGGGGGCCACAAACTTCTTCTATTGTGTTTTGATTGAAAGGATCATGTTACAAAATATGTTCTTTTGGCGAATGTTTGTTTTGCAACGTTCCACTCTTCAAAAATCGTGGTCAACACGATAGTTTAATCTTGAAAAGTTCTTAGAGCTTTTACACTTTATCCCAAGGAATAGATTATCCTATTCGTTTTCTAACCAAAGTTGTTTATTTCGAAAAGACTCTCTTTGGAAATTCTTTATTAGAAGATTTGTATGACTCATCTTAGGGACGTTTTGGAAATAGTGTTGTTAGCCGGACTTTTCCCGTTAATTTGGATACGACAAATTCATAAAGATTATTCCAACTGATCTAATCATAAACGGTTTTGATTAGATCGCTTAATTTTGATCGACGTTCTTTGTCAAGACGTTTAAGTTCATCAAAAATCACGGGGCTAACATTAACGCAATTATCACTTATAGCAACCTTTCATACCAGAAGAGGCATTCGCTCTTTGAGCTTTTTGAGGAACTAGGTTTTGAAAAAATCCGTTTTAAAATTACAGATTAAGCATATCATGTTTGAACAGATTGGCCGGTTTTATATACAATATCATTCAAAACCTTGACTTTGTTTTCTAAAGCAATGACTTTATCAAGTTCTTTGTCTTCACGAGTTTTGTAAAGCTTAATCTGAGCCTCTTTTGCTTGTGACATTATGGAGATGGTTTCTTGATGTGCACCAAAGCTTCCGTTTTTATTTCCGAAATCGTTTTTGATTTAAATCATTATTTTTTAAGTATATGCATTAGATGACTTTTCAAATTGATTTTGTATGAATTAAATCCCCTTTAGCTTTTTGCACAATCAAATTTCCATCCTTTGACGCAATAATTACATCATTATGAACTTATCAAGTTCCCTTGGAACTTCTTAAGTCTTTGAAAAAATCAATTGATTTAGTCTTGGACAGTTCAGTATTTGCTTCTTTGAATTGGTCTATTTCTTGATTCTAAACTTTTATTCATATTTTTTGAAATACTCAATTTCACATTTGTAATTTATTAACTAACTCATTGTTTGATGATTCCAAAAATTTTATTTCTGTTTTTGCTGTCATCATTGCACATTTTAGTTTTAATTAATAGATGCAAGCAATCACGTCTTGATCATGAACATCAGATCATCTCTCGGTCATCCTAAATTCTATCAATAACATATAGCCATGATATCAAATAGTGATTTTGGTGTCACTAATGTCCACCAGATATATGTCATTACTTTGATTCAGGTTGCTCAGGATGTTCATTTCCATGGCAAACACTTTATAGTTGTCATTAGTGTTTTGTCTTATGCATTGGCTCATCATCAAAGTTGGTCCAGATTTTTCAATTGGATCTGGAGTACGTAACCTTTGAAGCTGTGCTATGTATTATATGTGCTTACAATTCCTGATCATCTGACTAATCATAAGTATCATCCTTCCAATCAGGCTTGTTCTGCATTCAACTATACCCTAGCTTCTATTGTTTACAAATAACATCTTTTTCCTTGTGATAAGCTGCTCTTTACTCATTTCGGTTCTGACTATTCCTAAGATACCATGCCCATTTATTCCTTGCAGTTATAACACTGAACCCAGACTTTTGCATCTACTGGGTAAAGTACCTACATTTTCCCCTAGCCAACAACATTTAACTGGCCCTATGATTCTCATTACCCAGTTCCTCTGTTGATTCATGGAGAATTATCTTGATTTAGCTGGACTGCTGTGGTTGATGAAGTTCGAAGGTTTGTTGTGGTAGGGTTTGTAGATTTTCTTGATACGAGAGGGAAATTAAAAGCCATGAGTTTGTCAATCTCGCCTTTACTTTGACATGTTTCTCATCTTCAGTAATCCGATAGCAGGTTTGGATCATACGTAGGAAGCAGAAGTAGTAAGAGGTCAACAATTGCTTTTCTCTGTTTCTGGTAGACTATTGCGATCTGGTGGAGGATTATTGAGTGTTTGAGTAGGATGGTTTGATGATGGTAAAAATGGTTGTTGTTGAACAACAAGTGCAGTGGATTAGCTGTACTGTGTTAGCCTTTCAACTCTTAATCTCTATGACTTCATACTCTGTGTTGTTATCGAATGTCATAAAGCTTGTGAATAGTAGACAGTCTTTAGCTCTTGACTTGTTAACAAACGTGTCATAAATCTTTGCCATATTCTGGTTGTTGTTAAAAATGAAAGAATGGAATTCACTTGATGATTTGTAACATCACACTGATTCCTGACAAGCTCATTCATCATCTTGTAGAACCGTGAGTAATACGATTCAAGTGATTCCCCATCTGTGATGTGCATTTTCCAAATCCCAATTATAATTGGTTTCAAGATCTTGAACATTGATTGATTCACCTTGTTTCAACCTTTTTCAATGGCTTTCCACATTTCACATGCATTAGGACAAGCATCAACTGTGGAGTAGATATCGTTATCTATCCCTATGAGAATGATCTGAATGGCTTCAGCTTCAGCATTCAGTTGATCCCGTATGTCTTGTGAAACATTCTTATAGTTCTCCATATACCCTCTGTAGTTGTTTCAGAACTACCTTCAGCACCCCACTGAACTGTCCTTCTCAGCCCAATGATACGTGTATGGTAGAATTTTGGAGACAATAGTGGGAAGTGTCACTGTTAGGGTTTGGTGTCAATGTAATCTCTTGATTCTTGTTTTCCCACTGAACGTATTTATACTGAGTGCTAACATGGTGGACAATCTTGCTTACCCGCTTCATGATAGATTATGCAAAGCATTCGATGATTGAGTTTGCAAATTGGTTTATTGAACTTTACTTTTTCTGATGGATTCAGCATTATGAAAAAGCATTCGGGCCTTCATAATTAGAAGTCATTCAAGGTAAACGTTGGAGGAGCTGGGCACTTTTTTAAATCGTTATACCCCAACAACTCAGTCCGAACGTAATACCAAAGATGAATTCCTTAATATGAAGCTCCCTAGTATTGTGATAAGATATAATCTGGTTTAAGCGTTGTTATAAATATTTCTGGAAATGTTAAGCACGAGAAGTGTTAATAAAGTTATGTCTTGAAGGGTTTTAAACATGATTTTGATATTTTTTTCAAAACTGTTACTTTAGAACCTTGAGTTTGAAAGTGGAAATATACCCTTGGGGTTTGCACTTTTACAAGTTTGGTTCCTTCAAGTTTAAAAGAAATACCAAGTAAACATGTGACTTTAGAAAGTGACCATAATAGACCTTATAGTTATAAACTTTGAATAAATGACATTTCAGCCCCTTTAGTTATAAGTTCAGAAGTTAGATTATATATACCCTTGCATGGATATCTATTACAAACATATCAATTTGCAATGCATAAGCCTTATTATAACATTGCAATAAGAATTTATAAAGTTATAATAAACTAAAATTATGAAGATTTACTGCAAACGAAAGTTTAGAATAACGATTCGTTAAGCTAGGAAGCAACAACGGGTCACAATTAGGGTTTCAAAAACGTTAAACGTGCGGGTTTTTTTAAGATCAATCTATTTCTTCATTAATCAATAATAGTGGTTATATGTTTAAATTAGTTAAGATGCTAGGATAGATTATAACAATATTTAATCAATTATAACATTTAGTTTAAGAAAAACATAAAATTAAGGTGTTCGGGTGTACGGTTTTGGGAATCAAAATGGAAAACGAGCATGATTGAGTTTTAAAACTTTAAAACAGAGTATATTTTAGGATCATTTGATCATTATAAAGGGTTTGTAGTGAGAAGAAGTGACATTCAAAACCTGGGTTTTAATTCTTGAATATTGTTGTTGGAAATGATGAAAATGATGACTAGGTTTGATTGTTAATGTTGTAATTTCAGTTATTACACAACTTATTTGAGTTTGGTTTGGTGGTTATTATGGATAAAAACCATGAAACGGGTCTTGATTTACTATTTTTGCTAGGGTTAGGGTTTCTGAAACTTTTGAATTAGGGTTTTGAGTGTTAAAAATGTGTATGAACGCTTATGAACTAGGAATAATCTAGGGTTTTTCAACATTGTACATTGAGTGTAGTAGCTTCACAAGAGTAGCTTGTAAAATGAGTGTAGTAACTTTCTTAAGTGGTGGTGAAGAAATTAGAATGAAAACGGAGGTAAAACGACTATTTTAGATGTCATGCTTAATGACTTGTACATTGAGATTTTAGAGACTTGTACTTTGACTTGAAGAGATTTTATATTTCAAATGAGATGTTATATTGCTTGTGCATTCACTTTAGATATTAATCATTCATGGAATTAGGGTTTAGAGACATACGATAACGGTTTAAAGCCCGTTTTGATATAACGTTGTGAATGGTACATTATAGGAATAATGTACTTTGTAATAAGGATATAATGATATTTACTTGACATATTGTGATATTTGCTTGACATATATGAAGACAGAATGGCCATAGATAGGTTACGTAAGCTCGTCTACTTTAGTTATGTAAGTTACATGACATACTGAGATATTGACAATGCAAGTAATGTAATAAAGCAAAAAAATTCCCCGTATAATTGTGATAATAGTAATTTAGGTTTTGAATTTGATGAAAATTCTTGGTTTGTTATAGTCCTCATGCTCAAGGTCTTGAAAGCTTGCTAACAATCTCCCTCAACATTTTCTTTGACATGATTACTTATACCACATAATGTAACAAGTAGTACTTGATCCACTTGTAAGATATGTCTTTGATATTGTCTCAAAATCTTGTCAAAAATGTTCTTTTAAGGAAGTGCTTGTACATCAGATATTGCGGAAGACTTTAATACGTGTGCTTGAGCTTTCATCCTGTATATATCTTTGTCGACTGAGCATGAGGTCTTGAATCTTGACTCGACATGGACTAGAAGCTGCTACCGTTAGGAAAACCTGCAAGTATAGGTTAGTGATAAACATATATGGACGAAAGTGTCTTTGTCACTTTGTCGAATACGGTTGCAATAACTATGGTTCCTTGTTAATCAGTATAAATACTGCCTGTGATCAGGTAGAATTCAAAAGAATCTCCTTGACAGGGTTTTGCAGTTGCACTAGCCGTTCTTGTTACTAGAGCGTCTTAAAGCAGACAACACAGTAAGAGTGAATCAGATAGTTACTATCTTTCTGATTGAGTCATCAATTCATATACTGGACCAAAATCGATATCCAGTTGACATAAGCTTGATTCATTTAGAATCTCTCAAGTCACCTACCAAGAGCTTGTTTAATGTTGGCTCGAGAAGGATTTCCATCGTCAGTATGAATACTAAAGACTATCACTCTGATGTTCTGGCAATTATCACAAGGATAATGCATAGGACTTATTGATGCCAAATGTTATATAATGATGTTATTTGGTAATCGGAGGCTGGAGCGGACTGCCACCTTTTCAATATCAACGATCTCGGAATGAGAAAGCCGATAGAAACGTGTTGATCTCTGTGAGAAATGAAACATAAATCTTTTGAGAGATTCTGAGTGGCTAGGGAGGGTTGTGCATTGCATCACTGGGTCCATGATGACACTCTTCAATATCCAAATCATCTTTGTGATTACCGATAGATTATGTATTGACCCGGTTTCTGCCTAGGGTTGTATGGAGGGCTTCTTTCTTTTCACCCTTTATCCTTAAAATTCTTTTTCATTCTTCAACCCCTTCAGTGCTTACTAAGACTTCATGACTAGTACCTTGTTGGGTTTGTTCCAGCACTAGCTCCATCTCAGTCGGCACTATTCCCTTATTCTCACTTTACTCCTTTTTTCAATCATACCTAGGACTTCTACTCTATCTAATGGAGTGTTCCTAGGTAGATCCCTCCAGTTCTGGCTAGATCATGGAACGAATGTACCTAACCTTAACCGCCTTATTAATCCTTGAGATACAACAGTTGGTCGGTCTTTGGGGTATTTCCATGAAGATCCATAAAACCATTTGATAAAAAATCAATCAACGTATCTGAGAAATCATTTAAGACACATTAAGAGTTTCTAGAGTTACCAAAAAGCTCCCCCTACACATATGCACCATATTATAAAAGTGTTTTGCACATGCGAGGTTTAGGAACGCACTTATAGATTGAAGATCATATCCGTTATTAATCCGTATTGATCACATTTTATTCACTATTATCCCCCTCAAAAATTGCATATGTGTTTACAATTTTTGACAACTAGTGAATTAAAAACAAGTTAATGTTCGGAATTCACATGAGCCTAACTATGTCTTGGAAGAACAGGAGTGCATGCAGAATGAACCAATTATTATACTCCCCCTCAATAATAGATTATAGTGAAACTTTGGAGTCGGAGTTAGTTGAGCACACAATTTTGAAAG
>BQNB010102367.1:0-24262 GCA_026074375.1 Tanacetum coccineum | reverse complement strand
AAGAATTAAAACATCGATTAATCTCTTTGCTATAAATTAGGATGAACATCCTTACTTGGAACCATTATGTAGTACATAATATCACTCTGCTTATCTTTCTATATACTTATGTGCTTTTTGTCATTTCATCTCCAAGTCGCATACTTTATTGAATTATTTGTTGACGCTATTCATATGGACATAGGTATTTCATTCTGTATAATACCACCAGGTCTTTATCCCAGGGTGTACAAGTTTTCACATAGAAACTAGCATGTGATCTGCCATTAGGAAATACGTTAGGTTTGGCAGAAACTGAAACTTATGTAATTACAAAGTAAATTTTACAGATGGTGACATCTTTATAAATTATACCCTCATTAATGGCCTCTGGGGGATTGCCTTACTTTGACCCTGAGTATGAAAGCTTAAGCATCAGAATAAACCCTCCAATGTTCTCTCTCTCTCTCATCCTCTATTGTGCAAATCTTCCTTGATATAAATAGAATGACTTAACAACACACATATGATGTGTTGATTCTAAATTGTCTTATGTCTTATTATATTGGTTGTACATGTATCACGTTCTTACATAACCAATTATAGTGATGTATAGTGGTACGATCACTAGCAGAGTTAATATTCTGTATACTAAGAAGGGAGCATATTCCATGTTTCTTGTGTTTTTTACCCACACTTCTTCTGTGCATGTAGAGTTTCTGTGGATAATGAAAGCTGTGGAGATTGTACTTTGGTCAAGGTAATCGTTTGACCCATTTCTTATTTATTATAATGCAAATATCAATTTCTTTATAGCATAATTAGATCACATGTATTGATAAATACTGCACAATCAGCTTTAAGAAACATAGGGACTATCCATGAGGAAAATGGTGAAATTACATTGGAGGTAATTGAGGATTATTTCAGCATGATAACGGTAATTGAGGATAACATATCCTTTACTAATTTACTCAAAATAACTTTGCCGGGTAAAAAGGGCCTGAACTCAAGTAACTAGCCGTTGTTACCCTCGTCAAGAACCATCGTAGAAATTCTCCACTTTGAAATCTTTCTAGGGACCATAACATCCTCATCAACCAGGCAATAGCTTGTCGATGGAATGAGGAAGTTAGTGAAGTAACACGTAAGTGACAGTTATAGAAAAGGAAAGGGGAGAAGCTTGTGTGATAGAGAACATGACAGAGTCTCCATGTGATGAAAATGGTCTAACACGTTTCGGATTATATGGAACCCAGTGGCTTCTAACTGTTGCATGTGTGCATTAAACACTATTTGACTACTTCGTTTACTTAAGGACTCTGTTACAATCTTTATTTCACAATCATCTCCCACTTCTGTATCTATAACTGTCTTTGATGGGCGATTGAAATTGTTCGATAGATGACCTATATGTAGATGTAGTCAAAACTCAGTTTAATCTTTCGTTTTTAATCTTTTGGATGTTGAATGTTCTTTATATATTACTGAAACTATGGTTGCTATAATATGTTAACTTTGAAGTTATCATTTTTTATTTTTGTGAAGATTGTTATCTACACATTTATGAACACTATAGATATAGTTTATGTATCGACCATTTGCTTTTTTATTGAATCAATAAATGTAATTTTATTACCATTCCACTCAAATTGCTGGTGTTTGTGGTTGTACAGGAAACATCAAGACAAGAGTCCAAATTTCTCAATAAATGATGGAATAACCGCAAGCAACATATACCATGTAATCGGGTGTTTTCATAGCTTAAATTTTTAGATGTATTTTAAATTTATTGCCCAACTGAAGGCCAAGTGTGCGAAACTTATTTATTCATACAATTGATGAACTTGGTATTACATTATAAAGATAAAAGCTTTGACCTTTTCATCACTTGAGGGAAATTTTGACATTCATATATTTTATTCTTAAATAGATGCGGGGGTGTGAACTAAAGTTTGATAATAGGTCATAAGGTGTTTAAAGGAGGTTTAAGTTTAGTCACTCCATTTGGATGGCTTATGTTTTAGATGATGCCTATCTTTGTGTATCCTTGGTTGTCATGGCTGTGAGGTTGCAGATGCAGTCATGAAAGTGCGGTTATACATAGTGTAGGAAATTTAGTCTTGGAGACCATTAGTGAGATGGATCGGTATTTGAGTTGGTGATGTTCATGTTATATCATATTTTATTCTTAACTAAATTAATGTTTCACAATATTGTCCTATAACTCTCTCGGTAATTAAATTTATTTGTCCACTTTACATCTCCAACAATACCTTAAAACTCCCCGCCCAACGGGCGGGCCTTGAAACTAGTTCACTTATAAAGGAGCTTTAATTTGAATTTTGAATTTACTAGATCAAACGCAACTAGATACCAAATGATATAATCTTCTAGTTCCACAATTATCCATAATTAGTTGCAAGAATCAAACCAAGTTAGTTACTTTACGTATTTAGAAAACCAATAATTATAAGTGAAAAGTGTTTAAACTAAGAGCACACGATACGGTAGTTTTTTTGTCGCGTTTTCCCTAAAACGCCACCCGAAAATGCGAAACCCACAATAGATGTGGCATTTTCGTGTTTGGCGCCGATATAGCCAGCCGAGATGGTCCGGGAAAATGCCACATGACGGCGCGAGACACTGTATCGTGTCTCTCGTTTTTATGTTTTGGCGTTTTCGTGCATTATTTTTTTTATTATTTCTTTTAATGAAATGTGGGGTCAATATAACACCAGAAATCGTGGTGTTAACTAGGGAGCTTATTTTTGGTGTTATGGGGTGTTTTGGTGTTATGAAAAATGGTGATGTGACACCACTTTTTCCACGGCTTGAGCACGACGACACGAGACTGTGCCTTGTGCTCTAAATATGAAAGTAAGTTTGTCTTGTATCTTTATTAAAAAAATGAAATTAAGTTAAAGATTCAAACTTTGTTCACCTATAGTGATCAGAGACACAACGACTAACCATTTAATCTGCCTCCAAAACCACAAAAAATCAACCAAAATAACCATATCGCCTTTAAAACCACTAAAAACTAAAAACCGCTCAGATCTAAACATCAAAAAAACCACCACCAGAACCGCCAAATTCTAAAATCGATTAGAACCACATAAGTTGGTGGTAGCGGCAAGATGTGGTGGCACCGAGCGGCTAATGGTGGTGGCGATTAATGGTTGTCAAAGTGAGATGGTTTCGGTGGTTTATGGTTGTACCAAACACTCCTCCAATTAATATTAGACCATACATACACCCTCCAAGTCAGAAAGATGCAATTAAAGTGAGGGTTAAAGAGTTGCTGGATTCTGGAGTGATAAGGGCTAGCTAGAGTTCATTTTCTTCTCCCATTATCATGGTTAAAAAGAAAGATGGAGCATGGAGAATGTATCTGGATTACAAGCAACTGAATAAGTACACAGTGAAAGACAAATTTCCCATACCAGTGATTAAAGAGTTAATGGATGAATTGGGAGGGTCTGTAGTGTTCTTTAAGCTTGATTTAAGGTCTGGGTATCATTAAATAAGAATGAATGAGGAGGATATTGGTAAAACTGCTTTTAGAACCCCATGAGGGACACTATGAATTTCTGGTCATGCCATTTGGGTTAACCAATGCACCCTAAACATTTCAATCCTTAATGAATACTGTGTTTAAGCCTTTCCCAAAGAAGTTTGCATTGGTGTTCTTTGATGATATTATTAGTATACAACAAGATAGTGAAAGAGCATTGTGTACATTTGCAGCAAGTCTTACAAGTGATGAGGGATAATAAGTTGTTTGCCAAATAGAGTAAATGCTCTTTTGCTGTGAAGAAAGTGGAATAGTTAGGCCATGTGATCACTGGTGAGGGAGTAGCTACTGACCCATCAAAGATTAAGGCAATAAAAAATTGGCCAATACCTTCTGCACTCAAGAAATTGAGGAGATTTTTAGGCTTGACTGGATATTATAAGAGGTTCATTAAAAGTTATGCCATGATAAGTCAACCACTGAATGCTCTGCTTAAAAAGAACTCATTCCAGTGGTCAAATGCAGTAGAAGTAGCTTTTGAGAAATTAAAGCAGGCTATGATGGAGGCTCTAGTTCTTGGATTGCCAGACTTTGATCAAGAGTTTGTGATAGAAACTGATGCTTCAGCCACTGGAATTAGAGCAGTTTTGTGTCAAAATGGTCATCCCCTAGCTTATCTGAGTAAGACTTTGTCTACTAAACACCAAGCATTATCTACTTATGAAAAGTAGTTTATGGCAGTTGTAGCAGCTTTGGAAAAGTGGAAAGGTTATCTCATTGACAGACATTTTAAGATAAGAAATGATCATTTCAGCCTTAAGTATTTGTTGAACCAGAAATTAACAACACCCTTCCAACTCAAATGGCTTTCTAAACTGCCTAGGTATGATTATGAGATTATTTACAAGAGGGGTGTAGATAATGATGCTGCTGATGCACTTTCAAGAGTAAATTAAGGGGCTCAGCTACTACAGACAGTTGTTAGTTCTGTGGCAAGTGATGTGATGGACAAGATAAAGTCTAGTTGGCAAAATGATGATACTATGCAACAATTGATTAAGTCTCTAAAGGATCACAGTTACAAGGGTGACAAATTGACTCCTGAAGATGAACTTTTGAAGAGGAAAGGCAGAATTATGGTAGAAAATGATATGGAACTCAAAAATCAATTGATTGCTTACTTCCATGAAGGTGACGTGGGAGGTCATTCAGGGGTACTAGTAACTACAAAGAAACTTAATGCAGTTTCCTATTGAAAGGGATTGAAAAGAATGGTCATGCAGTTTGTCAAAGAATGTGATACATGTCAAAGACAAAAACCTCATCTAAGTTCCTATCATGGACTCCTACAACCCCTACCTATACCTGAAAGAATTTGGACTAAGGTTTCTATGGATTTCATTGAGAAACTACCCAATTCACAAGGCAAAACAGTCATCATGGTGGTTGTGGACAGACTTAGTAAGCATGCCTATTTTATGCCTTTAGCTCACCCTTTCAATGCTAGTCAAGTGGCCCAAGTGTTCTTGGATGAAGTGTACAAGCTTCATGGGTTGCCTGAGTCCATAGTCAGTGATAGAGATAAGGTGTTCCTCGGCAATTTTTGGAAGTCCTTGTTCTCAACATTGAAGGTCAAGCTCAAGTTATCTACTGCCTACCATCCTTAATATAATGGACAAATAGAGGTGGTGAATAGATGTCTAGGTTGTTATTTGAGGTATATGTGTGGTGAAAAGCCAAAGGAGTGGGTGAAATGGTTGTCTTTAGCTGAATTTTAGTACAACACTAATTTCCACAATGTCATAAATACTACTCCTTATGAAGCAGTATATTGCCAAACACCCCTATCCATATTCCATACACTCCTGGTGATAGTAGGGTAGAGAATGTGGATAGAACATTGCATAGTAGGGAAGAGGCTATCAACATGCTTAAGTTTCACATGAAAAGGGCTCAAGACAGAATGGAAATCCAGGCTAATAAGCACAGGACAGATAGAGAATTTGAGGTGGGTACTTGGGTCTATTTGAAGTTGCAGCCTCATAGATAAGTCACTGTAAGGCAAGGACAACAACACAAGCTTTCTGCCAAATATTATGGGCCATTTTTTATTGAGGAAAGAGTTGGAAAAGTGGCCTATAAGTTGCAGTTGCCAAGCCACAGTCAAATTCACCTAGTTTTTCATATTTCACAACTTAAAAAGTGCCATGGGAATGATCAGCAGATGGGGAGTCTGGCACAATTAAAGGAGGATGGACTTTTGGATTACAAGCCTATGGTAATACTGGAAAGAAGATTGAAAAAGCTCCACAACAAGCCAGTCATGTATGTGTTGATAGAGTGGACCAACAGAACAGTTGAAGAAGCAACATGGGAGATCTATGATGATGTGTTAGCAAGGTTTCCTGATTTTGATGTAGCTCGAGGACAAGCACTTTTTCTAGGAGGATGGAGTTGATACGCATCAAAGATCAAATTGGAAAGTCAACAAATGAGAAAAGTCAACAAAAAGTCAAAAGATCGTTATTGACTGGTTTTGACGGGAAAATCCATTTTACCCCATACCCTCTATAAATACTTTGTAATCTTTTCATTTCATTATCATCACTCAACTTGTAACAAATATTTTCTCTTTTTTTTAACCGTTTTGTAACAAATTCATAATTCCAATAACAATCTTTTTTCCATCATATTCTTAACTTAATGATTCTTGATTGATTGTTGTCATTGATACATATTCTACTGTTCTTAAGTGAACTCAAGATAAGCACGTTTTAACCATCAACAGAGATCTTATTCTAAACCTAAATAAAAAATTGAAAGGAGACATAATATAACAAATGCATTTTTTTTATGTGTATTTGATTGAAAGAGATAGAAAAGAGAAATTAGAGAATCATGAAAGAAAAAGATGATGGGACTTACGAGAGAAGTTACAATAAATAAAATTACTAATAAGACGTGGATAGCCATGTTTTTTCTATTAAAAATAAAACGTGTCATCATTTAAGCAGCCAAAAGTTCAATATAGACCTAATATTTGTCATAGACCTAATGAACCAATCCTAGCCACTTATTTTTTCATCAAAAATAAAAAAACCCACTTTCTATCTCTTTTTTAAAAATTAAATATCTCACACACTGTTAATCGTTACGCAAAACAAAACATATCATCGCGACGAGAATTAATTTATCTTTCTATAGAGGGGCGACACTATGTACTTTCGACGAACTTTTTTTTATGATTTTATGAAATCATATATGATTTATGAAATCATATATGATTTTATGAAATCATATATGATTTTCGCAATTCGTGACTGAAACAAAATTGAAAAAAAGTTCGTTAGAATCACAAATCATATATAATTTATGAAATCATATATGATTTCATGATAATCATATATGATTCGTTATACGAATCATATATGATTTTCGCAATTCGTGACTGAAAAAAAAATCAAAAAAAAGTTTCTCGAAAGTATATCGTGTCACCCATCTACTGAAAGATAAAAAAATACTCGTCGCGATGGTGTATTTTTTGTCGTGTGACGATTTACCGTTTGTAAGATATTTTATTTTTAAAAAAGAGGTGGAAAGTGAGTTTTTTTATTTTTATGAAAAAATAGATGGTTGAGATTGATTCATTGGATATATGACAAATAATAGATCTATGTTGATCTTAACTCCATTTAAGCAAAACCTAGACATTGAATAGCAGTTTTTCAACACATCCAACTAGGGTTGAGTAAAACGGACCGCGGACTGGACCGGATTGAGAAACTGGCCCGAATCGGATCGACCGGACCGGACTTAGCTTATTTCGGTCCGGTCCTCAATCCATCATTTTCCTTATTTTCGGTCTTCGTTTCGGTCTTACAAAAAACCCGGCAATTATGCCTTGTTAGACTGGACCGGACCGAAAATGACCCGGACCGGACCGAACCGAACCGGACCATTTCGATCCGGTCTTCAGTCCGATGTTTTGGCCACGGTCGGTTTCGGTCCGGTCCGATCTTATTTGGTCCGGTCAGATTTTCGGACCGTGAACAACCCTACATCCCCGACAGTGGATAACATGTGGGATCAAGATAACATGTGGGATCAAGATCTGACGACTAAAATCAAATATCCAATTATCGCATCGGCTGCGACGACCTTTAACCAAAGTTGTTTGGTTAGACAAAACGGCAAAAATAAATAGGATGGTTGCTAAACTATAAATAACTAATTATTGTTGACAAAAAGGTTTGCTTTTTTTTTTCTTTTTTTTTTTAAGAAAACGTACTCTTTGACCAAAGTTTGCTATGACCGTCTTTTTGAATTAACTCGAGCGTCAGACGTTCAATTTTTGCACCTTTTTAGAAGACCATGAATTTGGAGACACGCTTTTTAGAAGATAAAGAGCTTAATCGTAATTTTGATATTAATTACAGCTAAAGTTGTTGTGTTGGAATTTAACAATCAAGTTAACCAATTTAACTCTAACGAGTACGCAGCGGATAGATCTAGTCTAGTACAATAATTAACATACATTAAACACATAAGGAATGTAAAAGAGTAAATAGGAACATACCCTTGTAGACACCAGCAATAAATAGAAACCGAGAATAAGAAACGAGTGACTAAATGGCCACCTCTATGAGTGCTCACACAAACACGTAAACAAGTACGCCCGGATGCTAGTCCAACCTCACGTATATCCAATACAACTATTGTATCAAAACCCAACTGAAAATCGATCACCGAAAGCCTCACAAGGAACAGAACCGAATTACAGAAAGTTGTGTAGGGTTTCAACCGAATTCGGTTATGCCTTTGCTACAGTACAACCGAAATAGAGATCCACGACCCCTAGCTTGAATCCGACGATTGTCACACCTTGACAATATGTAAACCAACACCTTAAGCCTTCTGGAACAGATGTGGGATCGAATCACACAAGGAAAATCCCTTAAAAGGATTACCGAATAAGGTAGAAGTAACAAGGATGAACCGAAATTTAAAGGACCCAATTTAAGTTTGCTTTGCTCGGCTGTTTTGAAAAGAGGAAATCTACTTTGCAACTGATTTGGGAAGTATATATCAATGTGTGTGTCGTGTGGAATGAGGGAGAGGTGAGGGGTATATATACCCTCACATCCTAATATGATAAGGGATCAATAAAGCATTCCAAAGGTCTATCACACTCCTCAACAAATCTTATCCTACACAATGAACCCTTGACCTCTCAAAGAACCTTCTTTTGCCTTCCATCAACACCGGCTTCATAAGGACATCATGGATTTCTTGTCTAGTCGATTTTTGTGTCCAAAAGGTTTACTTAGAAACGTATCGAGAAGTATTAAACGTGCTCTAATGTTTTAACGTGTGTGCCCCCAATAGGCTCACACACTCCTAGTTGTAGTGCGCATCCAACTTCCATAATCCAACAGCTCCCACTTGGGAGTTGGAGTAGCAGACTGCCCACATACTAACGACGGAAACGTCTAGCAACACTCACATTCGTTTTTAAAACTAGAAGTGTCTGAGATCAAGTTTCATAAACATTCTCAGTAGCATGGTTATTTTGTCTTGCTATAATCATCCCTTTGTTCAAATACCATTAAACCATGGATATGGATCCTAACTCATTCCATATAGTTTAATCATTTAGATTCTCGTTATAGAATTCAATACAGATATACCAAATGTAATCAAGAATCAACTTTATTACCCTTTGGGTTCGGCCAAACAATTATCTGATTAATTCTGGAGAGGCGCCAAGGTATTTTTCTGCACATCAAGTGGAGGAACAAATTCTTTGTTGAATACAAGTGTTGTGAATGCTGCTTCACATCACTTCCAATAATAGTCTTTATAACTACCTTATTCAGGACAGCGTTTGACTTAGAATTAAAAAGTGATATCCACACATACCAGAACTTGTTTGTATTCTCAAGTCTAAGGATGACTTAACTAACCATTTTTGAAATTTTACTTATGACAACGGATCCATAAAGTAATTTTCGAAGGTTGGGGTGTCCAATACGCATCCCTTGTGAGTAACATATGAGTTTGGCGGGAACCATCCACATATTCAACGAATATAGCCAACACTCACATTTACCTTATGTAACAATACTCCCATATTGTTAACCGACAATGGACATATTTAGAATGATAAATCATTCAAGGATTAAATATGCAAATATAGGATAAACAATTTTATATGAGTGAAAACAAATACCTCGTATCTTTATTCATCAGAAAATAAAATTGTCTTACAATCCCAATTATCCAAATAACTAATAAACACAGATTTACATGAGACTACTAGCTGGAAGCATTCCAATATTTCTAGTATGTTCTGAATGCTTTGGAAAAGCCAACGCTTTAGTAAAAGGATCAGCTAAGTTGTCATCTGTGTGAACTTTTTCTAACTTTATGTCACCAAATTCAATAACTTCATGAAGGTAGTGAACTTTGGCTCGGAAATGTCTAGCACCTTTAGTGATTCCAGATTCGTTAGCTATGGTAATTGCTCCAGTATTATCACAATACATACTTATGGGTTCTTCAATTGTGGGAACAACACCAAGCCCAGAAATGAATTTCCTAACCCAAACAGCTTCCTTAGAAGCATCATAAGAAGCAATATACTCAGCTTCTACAGATGAAGTAGCGAAAATGCTTTGCTTAACACTCTTCCAATCAACAACACCTCCATTCAAAACGAACACATATCCAGTCTGAGCCTTGAGGTCATCAGCATCCGTCAGATATCCAACATTAGTGTAGCAAGAAACCCTGAGCTCTCATTTTAGATCACCTTCGTAAACTAGAAACATGTCCTTAGTATTCCTGAGATACTTCAGGAAAATGTTCTTAACGTAGGTCCAGTGAAGATCACATGGATTCTGTGTGAATCGGGTTGTTATGTTCTGAGCGAACGAACATCAGGGCGAGTACATTCTCACAGCATCATTATAGATCCCTCAGCCGAGGCACTATGATCCTTTTGCTATGCGCTGCAATTCAGAGGTGTTAGATGCACCTGTGATTTACTCAGTCTTAGACTTTATCTTGCATGGGGATACTCTACGCTTGGAATTCTCATGTATTAGCTTTAAGATTTTTTTCGTATATATGCACTTGACATAGAAGCCAATCAACCGTCTTGATCTATCTCTGTAGATCTTGATTCCAAGAATATATGCAGCTTCACCTAAATCTTTCATGGCAAAACACTTTCCAAGGTAGGATTTAAATCTTGTAACCATTGGAATGCTGTTTCCCATGATCAATTTGTCGTCGACATACATAGATTCGGAAAATGACATTACTCACTTAGCTTTTTAGATTTTAATCATGGTTTACAGCATTTTGACTGAATAACCAAATTTCTTTATTTCATCTCAACGCTTATTCATTGCCTCTTGATGCTTGCTTAAGTCCTAAATTGGAACGTTTCAGCTTGCATACTCGAGTTTGGAAATTTGGCATTGACAAAACCTTCAGGTTGCTCAATGTAACCTCTTCTTGAGATATCCGCATTGAGGAGGAGTCTTGACATACATTTGCCAATTCTCATAGGTCTAGTACGCGGGCTAGGCTATATGAATATAATTAGCTCTAATGTCATGAAGCAGGTGAGAAGGGTTTCCCTCATAATCAATCCCTGGGGTTTGAGTATAGCCCTTCGCCACAAGACGAGCTTTATAGGTGTGTCAGCTACACTCCATGGTCAGTCTTTTTCTTAAAGGATTCCACTTGCTATCCATACGGTCTTGCCATTAGGAGGAAGTTCAACCAAGATCCAAACTTCGTTGTCTTTCATGGATTGCATTTCCACATTCATAGCTGTAAGCCATTTATCAGACTCAGGGTCTAACAATGCAGCTTTATAGTTAGCGGGTTCACCGAGATCCCCTAACTCATGTTCCTCAGCATCGATGTTTACTAACTTACGATCTTGGGACTGTGTGTCCTGTGGGACCTAACCGAATGGAATGATATCATCTTTGAGGTTCATCCATTTCTAAGATCTCCCTTTCATGATTAAGCTATGTCTATAGAATGGATGCGTATCTTCTTTCTTGAATAATTCAAGTCTTCTAGTCTCCCACTTGCTTCTTGATCTATAAGATTATTCTCTAGGAATTCAGCATTCCGAGCAACAAGGACTTTGTTCTCGGGTGGGTAGTAGAAAGAATATCCCATTGTTTCCTTTGGGTATCCTATGAAGATACACTTAATAGACCTGGGTTCTAACTTGTCAGGCTTGGTAAGAGTATCTCGCTTAACAAGTGCTCAAACCACCACGACTTTTAAGTAGACAGCTTAGGGCTTGCCCATGCCCATTCCTCGTATGGTGTCTTTTAAAACCTTTCTTTGTTGGATTCCATATTGAGAATGCGTTGCAGCAGTCTGCAAGAGCTAATCCCAGAAAGGACTTAGGATGAGTTGTTTGACTCATCATAGAATCGATACCATGACTAGTAGGGTTCTGTTTCTCCTCTCCGACACACCATTGTGTTGTGGAGTGTAAGGAGGAGTACGATGGGCGATAATCCCATGATCCTTCAGATGATCCAAAAACTCTTGACTCCTATTATTCGCCCCACGATCAGAACGTAGACGGATTTTATGGTCTTGCGAGTTGATTTTCTATTCCTTTAGAAACACTTTGAAAGTTTTCAACACTTCATTTTATGCTTTACAAGTAATAATAACCATAACGACTAAGTCGTCAGTGAAAGTTGACGACAGTAGCTTGCTCATTGCCTTGCAACGTGATCTTAAATGGGCCAATACATCGGTGTGTATTAGTCCAAGTAAGGGTCTTCGGCCCTTTCCACTTGATGTGGTAAGTTTTCTTGACATCTTACAGACATTCAAGGAAACATTTTTCAAAGCCTCCTAAGGTCAGTTGAATTGATATGTTCCATCGTGTTGTAACTTTGTCAATGCGTTTCTTGCTGATATGTCCAAGAAGGACATATTGCACTAGAGAGCAGAGACTCAAGTCTAGTTGGTCTTTTGTTGCTAAAAGTATATATAGGACATTTTGTTTGTATAAGAATAGACAAATCAATTTCAAAAATACCATCCCTGGATAGCACTAAAATAAACCATGTTATTCCTAGACTTGGAATTGTAGATATTCACGAAAGGGTTAAAAACAACATCTCTGTACAAACGGGACTGAAAATTATTCCTCTAGAAATAGAAGGAAGCATAGATGGACAATTGTTCAAAACATTAACTAAATCCGCTAGGGAGAGATAATAAAAGTTTGCCAATTGCTCTTCCACAGCTTCACGTTGACCATTGCCTGTACAAGCTAAGAGCCACCCCGCTTCAGTTTCCTACTTGGCACATTAGGACCCTGCGTGTATTACAAATATGAGTACCAACAGTGTCATAGATCCATGATTCTTGTTAAGAAAGTATTGAGTCTATAACGAAGATACCTGAACCACCACCAGCTCCAGAGGCTGTGTTCTTTTTCTTCTTTAGCAACTCGGCTAAGTACTGAGGACAGTTCCTCTTCCAATGTCCTGTCTCACCACACTCATGACAGATTGAGTCCTTTGCGGGATCTTCCCTCTTGGGTGGAGGGGGAATCTTCGGGTCTTGGGAGCCTAAAGATGCTTTTGTTTTCCCATTCCCTTGTTTTGTCCACCTGCCAGGCCGCTTTGGGGATGCGGTTTGTGTGTTTTTCTTTCTGGTCTTTACCAGCGCTCGAATAGCATGTAGAGCAGAGAGCGTTGTGTTTGGCGCAGCTTAGAGTATTGCTCATGGAGCTTTAGCATAGCATGCAACTCATTAACAGTCTTCCCCAGGCTATGCATGTTGTAATTCTGCACAAACCCGTCAAATTCCTTGCGTAGACCGATAAGAATCAGACTCACAGCAAGGCCAAGTGTCACGGGGTGCCCCAAACGCTCTAGATTGTCAATATAGCCCTTCATTCTCAGAACATAACGAAGCTACAATGACTGCACGTTCTTTCTGTTTACAGGCGTGAAAATCACGCGTTAGGTCTATAGATGCTCATGCTATAGCTTGCTGGCTAAAACAGAGCTTTTAACTACTTTAGCATGTCATTAGCAATGGTGATTTGCCAGATTTTCGTGGATCTTGCTCATGGTCATGAGCATGAGTCCAGATCGCTTGATCCTTTAACCAAGCTAGTATGAGCTGGCATTGGATTTCAGGAGCTAACATGCTGAACGCTCGGAGACTTACAGGAGCAGGAGGATGTGGATGCTATAGGTAATTCATACTTATCATCAATTGATAGTACAATCCTATGTTGTCTATACCATCAATAAAGTTGGGTCGAGTCGTTATTGCATTCTCGTAGAAGCCCTGAAGACGAAAATTGTTTGCTGACGAGGTTGTCTTTCTCAATTAGAAAAGTTCAAATATTAGTATTGTCGATAATTAATTTATTAAAGAAATTAACTACCCATTAATTAAATAATAAGACTTAAGATCCAACTTGACCTCGCCCACTTATTACAGAAAGGCAACTGTACAACGTGTAAACAGTGGGGATGAGGTAAGCGGACGAGCGTTAATTGCAATGGAAGGCAACTCTTTGATTATGAGACTAATGACATTAGTATTCTCATTATAGTAATGGTCAAATGCATATTGGTCTCAATCTTATGCCTGGTCGAGGTCATGCAGGGAAACTCGATTTAAAGGTCCACCAAAACAGAACGTGCGAAAATTAATATAGTCTGACCTATGAATAAAATTCGCCATGGGTTTGGCAAAGGCCTTAGGTCTGGACCAGAGAAGTTCAAGCCAAAGGACGTGTTCTGGGTATTGGCTGGAATAGACTTTAAACTTATATAAGGGTATACTAACATTAATGTGACAACAGTTGAGTACGAAGGCATGCAAAAACATCTTGTAGCACATAGTTAAGAAAACATTTTTGTTATCTCCTTTTCGGTCTAGCAATGAATTTTGTCAAATGTTCCGGTAGCTCCATTTAGGACGCACAAAAAAGCGGAGAAACAGGTCAGCGCGAAGCGTACTTAAAATACCTGACTTCATTTGGGGGAATCTTACTTCAACCCGCCTTAAACTTCTCTTTTAGTTTGTCCATAATGGGGTGAGCTACTTCTATTGACTAAATGATGCGATTGTATGTTAAGAAACCCCTATTTGTTAACCCATTTAGTTTTATTAATGCCAATATGGTGGGATTTTCAAAATTGATCATAACATGTATTGTACTCTACTTAGTTCCGAAGACAAGTAATTCCAATAATTCCCTCATATGCCGAAGCATGTAGTGGGGCGGGAGAAAATAAAGATCAATTCAACCCATAATCGGCATGTAAAAACTAAAGCTTCACAGAATCAAAATTTTCAATAATTTTATGTCCATATTAATTTTTCCAAAAACCCGTTTCGAAAAATAACACATTTATTGGTAACAGGAATAAAATTATGTGTGACAATCTTAGACATGTTCAATACAAATTACTATCTATAAGTATTAGTCCGGTTTTAAGGAGTTTCATAAAATCTTATTTTGCAAATATTGACTAGACACAAGGCATATAACTCATATAAGCAATTAAACGACTAATACTGGATTGAAAATTGAGGAACAACTCTTATAATGAAAAGCAGTAAATCACATAATGCCTCGGGTTCTCAAAAGAGTATTCCCCAATTGGAGAACCATAAGACTCTCAATAGGTTTTCTGCTAAAGTGACTAGATCGCCACATACATCAATATAAACATGATTGCGTGAGTCTTTACAATCCGATGATAAAACAAGAATAGATTTACATAGCAACTTAATTAACATTTAATTTTTAATCTATACTTCTTTTTATCATTTGTGTTGAGTTTCATTCTAGGTTTGGTTATTTAGTTATGGTCAAGGATTGCTTGTCGTTGCCATTTATTTACATATAGAAACATTAATAAACCAAATTACAGCAGCCATAGCGTAAGTTTTAAATCGTATGTATTCATGTATACTAAATCTAATTGACTCGTGATGCCACTGTTGGAATTTAACAATCAAGTTAAACATTAACTCATAAACGAGTGCGCAGAGGTTGGATCTCAGTCTAGTACATTAATTAACATACATATAAAACACATTTAAAGGATATGTAGAATAAATAGGAACTTACCCCTCGTCTTCAACATCAAATCAAATTAAACAAAGAATGATGAAAACGTGACTAGTTGTCACCTTTTTTTTTTATATTTTTCTTTTTTTTTTTCCTTTTTTTTTGTTTTTTTTTTCTAATTTTCCTTTTTTTTTTTTATTGTTTTTCTTTTTCTTTTTTCTTTTTATTACCTTTTTTTTACCAGTGCTACACTCTAACACGTAAACATGTAAGCACGGTTGCTAGCTCAAAACACTCACGTGTTATCTCAATACAATAAAGTAAACCATAGGCTTCTGAAAAACCGATACATAAACCCACTCTTGGAATAGAACCGAATTTACTAGAATGTAAAATTAAGGGATGACGAATTTCGGTTGTCAACTTTGCTACAGTATACCGACATATGAGATCCACACGACCCCTAGCCCGGAAGTCCGTTCACGATTGTCACTCTTTGACAATATAATTATAACAATACTATTAACCCTTGGAAGTGATCTAGATTCGAATCTCTAATCAAATAGCCCTAAATATCATCAAAACGAATGGGTAACTGGTTTTAATACAACGAATTAAGGGGACTGTTCTAGTAATTGTGTTTGATTTCGGCTGTTTTGAAGAAGGAGAAGAAAAAGGAAGAGTTGCTGTGTTTTCTCTTGTGTTATGCGTCCCTAAGAGGCTGAGATAGGAGGGTATAAATAGCCTCCAAGTCTCACACAAGATAAGAGCAAGAAAACAACTTGTGATAAGGGTAAAACACCACAAGTTTAACCTTATCACTTCTCTTCCATTCATTCCTTATCAATGAAACCATAGACACTCTATGAAATCATTCTAGAACCTACTTGGCCGGCCATAGCATTTAGGACAAACCAAGGATGAATGTCTTGTTCAATTTAAATGTCGATGTTTCATTTAATAGTCTACGTGAAGTTAAAAGTACTCTACAAGGTTTTTAAGTCTACTGCATCTCGTGTGGGCCCCAATAGGACTTCACACACCTCTAGTCGTGACGAGCTAGTCAACTACCATTTAATCCAACAGTCTGCACTCCATAGGAGAATGTTACCGCACAAAAGAAATTCCAGTTATCTCTCTTACTTTGTCCACAAGGACCACATGTATCATTTGCATGTTGGAAAAAACCAATTATTGCAACTGAAAGTTAGAGATTGCTTGAGTAATTCTAACGAGAAGGAACCTTCTAAGATTTTTAAATGTATGCTTTATGTAAGTACTGTATGAAGCCTTCCGTGATAATTAAAAGGCGAATGTGCCAATTTACCTTCCCTCAGTCCACAGGACGACCAAAAACTGGCTTGACTGATATATAGATCACATATCCAGACTTGCTTGTTGTTTGGTTTCATTGGTTGTTGGATCCTGTCATGTCTATTTTTGTACTCAGAAATTTTTATTTGATTATCCAACTTTCGGTCGGTTTTCTTCCTGCTTTGCCAAACTTATGACAATGACTGCTTTATTGAGTAGGGGACAAGTTGGTGAGTCATCCCTTGTTAGATATCTAGTAATGATTAGACACGTGATGAATAAAAATAATATCTTGGTAGTTGGTATGGGCAAAAAGTCAAACTTAGCTGTACAACCTCTCAAACTTTATAAGAGCGGAGGGAGTGGTCGGCTGGTAGGTTGGTGCCAAGCTTTGGCGCGAGAAAGGCCGACGGCGCACCACTCCGTGGCTTGCGCCAAGCCTTCTCGCCCCGTGGCTAACAGCGCACGCGAAACTGGTTTTTTTTTAACTATCCATTGTATAGCCGTTGGGGGGAGCGGTTTTTCAAAAAAAATACCCCAAAACCCTAATTTTACCCCTTTAAAAATCCTATAAATACCTCATTTTTATTTCATACTTCACACACACCTTCAATACATTTTATAACACACATTTCTCTATTTCTCCATTTTTTCACTAAAAAAAATGAATCCCAATCCCAACCAACCAAATTGGATTTCCGGTATGCTTAACGGGACCCACAAACTGTTTGGAATTTAACATCTAGGTAACCTCAAGAAACTACGAGTAACGCAGCGAAAGGATATATAATAAGCATATGTTAACACTTAAAACAAGAAGTAATAAACGCGTACCTTTTGATAATTGATCAAGATAAACGGAAAAAAAAACATTAAGTAAATTACCTCTACGGTTGCTCAAACAGTCACGTAACGATCACGTAAGATGCTAGGATTAACTCATACTAACATAATCTTTGTGTTATAACAGCAAATACAATCACAAATCCTTGACTTGTAATCGGTTAATTAACTAGCACCGAAAAAACCTTGGTACCGAAAAATCAGACTCGATACTTTCATTAGAGTTAATGTTAAGAAAAACAAGATGGCAACAAATCAACCTTGAGTATAAACTTGTACGTCATTCTTGGAAGACAAGTATAACATGATTGAATCTATTCAAACTGAATCGTAATGGGTGATAAACTCAAACCGAAACACAAACAAACACCTTGTAGTGACTTTGTGGAACTTTCGGCTGGAAAACAAGATAAAGAATTCAAGATCGTTTTGTTTTGTAAATATGAGACTGTATTGAATGGGCTAGGGAGAGGGGTATTTATAATCCTTCACCCTCAGTTGTGAATTACTTAGGAGAACATGTCCTAAGCTAATCACAAATATTCTTACACTCTTATCCAACAACCGGCTCTAATTCCCTTGGAATATTCCCAAACGCATCCTAGTTCCTCGTGTCTTTCTTCTAGTCGATTCCTAGTCTTAAGACATTAATAAGTTTATGTCTTAACGGATTTAGTCTTATGTGGCTTTCTACGTGATGTTATAACAACAGCTCCTGACTATCACAATAATCCGACTACCATAATCCAACTTCCATAATTTCCAACGGCTCCCCACTTGGGAGTTGGAGACAGTATTTCACACTTATTTCCTATAATTGGCGAAAGTCTAGCAACTCCACACATTTATGTTTACATTAGGAGTATTTTGAGATATGAGTTTTCAAAAAAAAAATCTATGACTAAGATAAATGGTTATAAATTTCTTGCTTTATCATCCCTTTGTTACAGATACCGTTAAACCATGGATATGGATCCTAAGTCATTCCATATAGTTTAACATTATGTTTCTCGTTATAGAAATAATTCAGATATACCAAATGTAATCAAGAATCATCTTGCATTACCTTTGGGAACGGCCATTCATTTATCTGATTAATTCTGGAGAGGGCCCCATTGGTTTCTTTCTGCACATATCAAGTGGGGAGGAACAAATCCCTTTATTATACTCAAGTGTTGTGGATGCTGCTTCACATACACTCCGAAAAATAGCTTTTATAACTACCTTGTTTCAGGACAGCGTTTGGCTATAATCACAAAGTGATATCACATACAGAACTTGCTTGCATCTCAAGTCTAAGGACAATTTTTATCAACCATTTTCGACATTTTACTCATGACATGGATCCAAAAGTAAATGATTCGAAGGTTGGGTATCAATATGCTTCCCTTGTGAATAATATGAGTTTTGGTGGGAACAAATTCCATATATTCACAAATAATAACAACACTCAATTTGCTTACATAACAATATTCACATATTGTTAACGACAAGGACATATTCAGAATGATATATCATTCATGGATAAACATGCAAACATATAGAATAACAAGTTATTATATGAATGAAACAATCTCCAAGTATCTTTATTCATCGGAAATTAAAAACTATCTTATAATTCCATATTATCCATTTATACTATTCTAAACAAGAGTTACATGATATCTACTAGTGGCAACAATCCGATATTCCTCGTTAATTCAGATGCTTAGGGAATGCCAAGCCTTTGTGAAAGGGTCAAGCTAAATATATCATCTGTGTCAATCTTTTCTATTCTTTACATCACCCATTCTTAATGGTAGCTCGCGAGATAGTGAACTTTTGCGCGAAAATGTCTTGCACTTAGTGACTCATCATCTTTGCTATTGCTATGGCTCAGTATTTTCACAATACATTACTATATGGGTTCTTCATCTGTGGGAAAACAATGCAAGCCCAGAAATGAATTTTGCGAATCCATACAGCTTTTCTTAGATGCATCAAAAGCAAGCGATTTATTCAGCATTTAGTCGATGATGTAGCAGATACTTTGCTTTGTGCTTTTCCAGACCAACAGCTACCTCCATTTAAAACGAAGGACATATCCGTTTGCGACTCTTAAAGTGTCAGCATCCGTCTGATATCCAGCATCTGTAGCAAGAAACATGAGCTCTCAGTTCCATATTTCCACCATAGACCAGAAACATATCCTTAGTATTCCGAAGATACTTAAGAATATTCTTAACAGTAGTCCAGTGAAGAGTGTTCTTCACCCGGATTCTGTTGAAATCGGCTTGTCATGTTTTGTGCAAACGTAACATCAGGACGAGTACATCTCACAGCATACATAATATATCATATTGCCGAATCGTAGGGAATATTCTGCATGCTTTGTTTCTTAGCAGGCGTTGAAGCACCTTGTGACTTACTCAATCTAAGCTTTTCTTGCATTGGGATCGTTCCACGCTTGGAATTTTCCATGTAAAATCTTTTCAAGATTTTCTCAATGTAAGCACTTTGATTTAAACCAATTAACCGCTTTGACCTATCACGGTAGATCTTGATTCCAAGAATATATGCAGCATCCCCTAAATCTTTCATAGCAAAACTTCTTCCAAGATAGGATTTTACATCTTGTAACATTGGAATGTTGTTTCCCATGAGTAATATGTCATCGACATATAGAATTAGGATAGCGACATAACTCCCACTAGCTTTTAGGTATACACATGGCTCATTAGGATTTTGAGTGAAACCGAATTTCTTGATTTCATCATCAAATCACTTTTTCCATTGCCTTGATGCCTGCTTAAGTCCATAAATGGAACGCTTAAGTTTGCATACATGGTTAGGATATTTTGGATTCACAAAACCCTCAGGTTGCTCCATATAGACTTCTTCGGAAAGATGTCCATTGAGGAAGGAGGTTTTGACATCCATTTGCCATATCTCATAGTCATAGTACGTGGCTATAGCTATGAGAATCCTTATTGCTCTAATGTCAGCAACAGGAGAAAAGGTTTCTTCATAATCAACCTCGTAGGTTTAAGTGAAGCCCTTTGCTACAAGACGAGCTTTAAAGACGTATACTGCACCATCCATGTCAGATTTTTTTTTGAAGAGCCACGTGCTACCAATGGTTCTAGCATTAGGAGGAAGCTCAACTAAGACCCATACATAATTATCTTTCATGGATTGCATTTCCACATTCATCGCATCAAGCCATTTCTTGGATTCAGGAACCAGCAATGCAGCTTTATAGTTAGCGGGTTCACCGAGATCCCCTAACTCATGTTTCTCAACATCGATGTATAAACACAATCGATTTGTGGGACGACGTATCCTTGTGGACCTACGAATGGGATTGATATCACTTTGAGGTTCATCAATTTCTTGATCATCCTCTTTATGATTTAAGCTAGTGTCTACAGAAGGATTTGTATCTTCTTCTTGAATTAGTTCAAGATCTTCCACACTCCCACTTGCTTTCAGATCTATAAGATCATTCTCAAAGAACTCAGCATTCCGAGCAACAAAAACTTTGTTCTCAGATGGGTTGTAGAAAGAATATCCCATTGTTTCCTTTGGGTATCCTACGAAGATACACCTAAAAGATCTAGGATCAAGTTTGTCAGGTTTGGTAAGTGTATCATGCTTAACAAGTGCCTCACAACCCCAGACTTTTAAGTAAGACAGCTTAGGGGCTTGCCCATGCCATATTTCATATGGTGTCTTATCAACCTTCTTAGTTGGAACCATGTTGAGAATGCGTGCAGCAGTCTCAAGGGCATAATCCCAAAAGGACTTTGGTAGAGTAGTTTGACTCATCATGGATCGAACCATGTCTAGCAGTGTTCGATTTCTCCTCTCAGACACACCATTGTTTTGTGGCGTGTAGGGAGGAGTGCGATGGGCAATAATCCCATGCTCTTTTAGATGATCCAAAAACTCTTGACTCATATATTCACCTCCACGATCAGAACGTAGTGACTTAATGGTCTTTCCGAGTTGGTTTTCTACTTCCTTTTGAAATACCTTAAAGGTTTCAAACACTTCATGTTTATGTTTCAGCAAGTAAACATAACCATAACGACTGAAGTCGTCAGTAAAAGTGACGAAGTAGCTGGCTCCTTGTCTTGACACAATTCTAAATGGGCCACATACATCGGTGTGTATTAGTCCAAGTAGATCTTTAGCCCTTTCCACTTGATGTGAATAGGGTTTTCTTGCCATCTTACCAGACAAGCATGAAACACACTTTCCTAATGACTCAATGTCAATAGAATTGAGAAGTCCATCATGTTGCAACATTTTAATGCGTTTCTTGATAATGTGTCCAAGATGACAGTGCCACAAGAGAGAAGAGTCTAAATTAATTTTGGCTCTTTTATTGGTAATTACATGCATAGAACTATCGTTTGTATTTGAACAAGACATATCAATTTCAAAATACCATTCCGTGGAACAACCTTAAAA
This sequence comes from Tanacetum coccineum, assembly GCA_026074375.1. NCBI lineage: Eukaryota > Viridiplantae > Streptophyta > Magnoliopsida > Asterales > Asteraceae > Tanacetum > Tanacetum coccineum. The sequence continues at coordinate 2,057 of BQNB010102367.1, read as the reverse complement.
TAAACTAGATTATTCTTTGAAACTAAAAGATCATTGTTATCATCAAAATGATTAATAAATCCATCGTCAAACAAACGCGAAACTAAAATAACACCTCTAGTAATAGAGGGAGCATAATGACAATTGTTCAAGACAATAACTAATCCACTAGGGAGCTCTAAATGATAAGTTCCAATTGCTTCAACGGCTGCACGATGACCATCGCCCACGTACAGACTTAAAGCTCCTGGTTTCAGCTTCCTACTTCCCCGTAGACCCTGAGTAGTAATACATATATGAGTACCACATCCAGTGTCATAAATCCAAGATTTATGGAAGAGTAGTGTTTCTATGGTGAAAATACCTGAAGTGCTAGCTCCCTGAGGTAGCTTCTTCTTTTTCATCAACTCGGTGAGATACACGGGACAGTTCCTTCTCCAGTGCCCAATTTCACCACATTCGTGGCAAATGGCGTCCTTTGCTGGGTTATCCTTCTTAGGTGGTGGAGGAGTCTTAGGTTTAGGAGCAAACGGCGCATTGTTAGGTGCATAGCCCATCTTGCTCTTTCCTTTACCATGACCCCCCTTAGCAGCTTTATGCGGTTTATTTTTCTGGTTTTTCTGAACCCTTCCTGCTCGTATTGCATGAAGTGCAGGATTAGCATCTTTCTTTGGCAGCGTTTCTTCATGCAGCTTAAGCATGGCATGTAGTTCATTCACGGTCTTCCTCATGCCGTGCATATTGTAATTCTGCACGAAGCTGTCAAAATCCTTATTCAGAGAGACTAAGATAAGACTCACTGCAAGATTTTGACCAACTGGTTGACCGAGTCGCTCCAAGTTATCAATATAGCCCTTCATCTTTAGAACATGTGAGCTAACTGATTGACCTTCCTCCTGCTTGCACGTGTGAAATTCTCTCACAGTATGCAGAAGTTCCTGTTCAGCTTGTTTGGAAAACATAGCTTTTAGTTCCTAGAGCATGTCATAAGCACCATGATGAGCTAGATTCCGTTGGATATCTAGGTCCATGGTTAACAACATGATCATAACAACTTCCTTTTGTCCTTTGAGCCATGCAGCGTGAGCTGCAGCAGCCGTAGGAGGAACTTGCTGTCTAGGAGGTGCAACAGGTGCTTCAGGAATAGGATGCTTAAGGTAATTTTCCTTGTCTTCAGTTGAAAGTACTAAACGTAGTTGTCTGTACCAATCAATGAAGTTGGGTCCAGTGAGTTTTTGTTTCTCGAAGAAACTCCTGAATACCGAATTGTTTCTGATTGAGGTAGTCATCTATAATAAAAAGTTCAAACAATTAGTATTTTCGATAATTACATTCTTAATAGAATTAACTACCCAATTAATTTACTAATTACGAATAAGATCCAACTTGACCTCCCACTTATAACCAAAGGTCTGACCAAAGCGGCCAAACCAATTGCACATGTTCTAGGTTGGCTGGCATAGACTTAAAATTTTCCTAAGGGTATGCACATAAATGTGTTAAAACGTGTACAAAGAAGCATGTAAACAACTTTGTAACACTAATTTTTAAAAACCTTTAATAATGACACTGTAGTGACATGTCATGGTTTACGGTAACTCCAATTGAACTCGCAAAGAAGCGGAGAAACAGGTCAGCGCGAAGCGTACTAAAAACCTTATTTCTTTAGGGAATTACGTAAAAACAACCCGCCTTAAACTTCTCTTATAGTTTGTTCTAGTGGATGAGTCGTACTTTCCATGAGTCCATAGCGTCCAGTTTTTAATTCTAGAAAAACAAGTTTCATAGTTTAACGTCTTATTAATTACCTTACAAAAAAACAATTTTCCACTAAACAAAAGGCCGATCACATAAGGAATGTTTTTCAGGCGTGTGGTATTAATAGACTACATCAACATCATCTTTTAGACATATAGCATATTTATTTAGGCGTGTAAACAATTAGACATTAAATAATCATGCATACATAGATTCATAATACAAAAGATGACATTAAGCATAGGGTTAAAATCATGAAATAGTAACCAAGTTTCAGTTTTGTTCCAATTTAGTCACTGCAACTTTGTTTTGATTATAAA
>BQNB010102366.1:0-24262 GCA_026074375.1 Tanacetum coccineum | reverse complement strand
TTGATTTAAATGTCGTGAGGATTTTAAATTGCTTTAATCTTCTAGTTTAGCGTGCCTTTATATACTTTCCCTTTGCATTATTAGATTTGAAACCAAAACCAAAACTTAAATGACAATCAAGCTCGATTTTCAACATGAACGTAGATTTTCATTCTTTTATATTTAAAAATTAAAAATAACCGTTTGTCAATTGTCGTATTGGCTCATCTTTAGTTAACAAATTATAAGAGAGGTATAAGGAGGGTCGAACCTACGAACTTCGATCCGAAAGAAGACGGTTTTTAAAACGCTTCGCGCTTACCCGCTCCTCCGCTTCTTTGTGCGTTTTCTAGAGAGCTACCGTGCACCTTTGACTTTCGGTTACCAAAAATATTTTTCTTTCTTATTTTTATTATTTCTTTTCCTTATTTGAAAATTTTATAAATATTCTTCTATATCCTCTTATTCGTTTAATTCTTATTCTCTTTACCTTCTTATCTGATAATTCTTCAACATGTCTTGGTTTTCAAGGTGCTTGTGGTGTGGAGGTCCGTTTAACGGTGGAAATTGTCGGCGTTGTACCAATGTGAGTTTCGGAGACGAGTTTGTCCATAACCCTATTCCATTTCAAATGATGAAACACCTGATTTTTTCTACCCACCTTCACAGCCCAAAACATCTTCGTTCGACCAATTTCATTGTTTCCATTGTGGAGATCCGTTAGAAGATGGTGTACGTTGTCAACGGTGTACATGTGAGTGGTGTGGATATTATCTTGGAGAAGGATTTTGTTCATTTTGTGCTTCAAAAGATGGGAAATTCATCTGTTAATGATTCAAATCCAAATTCTTTCAATGATCCTTAAAATTTTTCCGACTACCCTCCACAACCCCAGTACGAGCCATACTCGTGCGAGTTATGTGGAAATGATTCTCACCATGGTTATGATTGTCCACCATGGTTCCCCCTTGTCTATGAGCAGGAACCGAGCTACAATCAAAACTTTAGTGATAATTATTATCCACAAAATTCATCGAGTTTTTCTCAACAATATCTTTGCTGTGAAAACTGTGAGCGTCCTCATCAAAGTTTTCAATGTCAACCGATGAATCAAAACTATTATGAGCCTAACTATTCCGGTTTTGACTAACCCCCGCAATATATTCAAGAGAACCTTAATCAGCAAAAGATGTATGAACTTCTTCAAATGATGCAATCATTTTGTGAAAAGCTACTTCAACAAAAACGGGCGGCTAATATCAATCAACCACCTCTTCAATAAATGAGTATCCAAGAAATGTAGGATCTGAAGCAGCATTATTTAGATGAAATGTTAAGTTTAAGTAATGATTTACAGATTAAAGATTATTGTAATGAGAAAATAGATAGTCGTTTTAGAAGGGAATGTGAAAGTATGCTTGATGAGCTTAAAGGCAAATTCAATGGAATGAGTATTGAGATTAATAAAAAGAACTAGAGCAGGTGGCTAATCTTAGTACTTATCATTCGTAACGTTTCAAATCTTTTTGCTATGATGACGATGATGACTATGATTACGAGGAAAGTTCTATTCCTTTGAGAGATATTATTTCTGAACTTCCTCTGTCAGTTGCAATCACACCCGACTTACCGACTTTGGAGCCCGAGGACTCTCTCATCATGGGGAATGAGGACCTTAGCACTATTCCTGAAAAGGAATCGGACGAATTCATAAAGTCTAGTGTTGAGGACCTTGTTCCAATCCCAAGTGAGTCCGAGGATACATCCGAGAGTGATAGTGATTGTGATTTACCTTCGTGTGATGATTTCTCTCCCATTAACGTTTATGAGGAAAAATCCATGACTTTCTCTAACCCTCTTTTCGATTCAAATGACGATTTTACCTCTAGTGATGACGAGTCACTATCCGATGAGGACGTTCCGGAAGATAATGTTAAAATTTACTCGAACCCTCTTTTCGAATTCGATGACGAATACATCTCTAGTGACGTAAATCCTCTTTTTGATGAGGTGTTAGAGGACATCGAGAGCGAGGACTCTTATGTTTCTAAACTTGATGAGCCGGATTTGCTAGTCATACCTCTCTCTGCTTTTAATGAGGATGAATGTTTTGACCCAAGAGGCGATATTGATGAGATCGATGCTTTTCTAGATATTGTTGTTTCTACGGATATTGTGGACGATTATTACGACTCGGAGGGAGACATTATCTATCTTGAGAGTTTACTTATTAAGAACACTACCCCTAATCTCCCTCCCAAGGTATTTTTAGATCATGACCCGAGAAGTTTAAAGGATAAACTTGATAAAAAAGATTTGAAGAGTATGGTCAAAGTTTTCGACCCCGGCATTCATAAGAAAAAAATTTCTCCTACATATGTGAGATTACCCTTTGAGGATCGCAATTATCTTTCCTTTACATATGTTATCTGAATCTTCCTTCCTTATTTCACTTATTCGGTGGATTATTTTCTTCCTCTCTCCTCCGGGAGTGAGGATGTCATTTTTGACCCTGGCATCTTCGCTTTTCATTTTCTTCTCTAGAACCGGTGTCATATAAAATTCCAATAGAAGTTTGCTCTTCCACGTATTTCGTCCCTAATATCACGATGATATAGGGAGAGTCAAGCTAGAGACTCGCACAAAAACAAGCGCTTCATGGGTGGCAAGCCATGCTTATCCTTAGTAGTAGTATATTAGTATAATTATTATTTATAAGTGTGATGTGAGGAGGCTCGCCTCTTCCTTTCTCGTGTTTCATATTTTATGTTTTATGTCTAGGATTGCATGAATTTTAAAGACTCTCGTGCTCGTAGTTTTGTCCATCGTTCACTCGATCTTCAATCCTTCGCATGCTTATATATGGGAATCCGATATCCTAGATCTTATTGATTAAACATTTATCTATTAGCATAATTAATAAACGGATTTAGATTTGCGTAGAGACCCCTTAATATTTAGATTATGCCTTGAAATTAGTATGGGGGTGACAGTCTCACATTGAGGACAATGTGTAGTTCTAGTATGGGGGATCTTTCGATTCGATCTTACTTGCATTTGTCTTGTCTTCACGTAACCCCGTTTTTCCACCAAAAATAGCAAAAATATGCCAAATTTCAAAAATAGAATAAGTGTTTTGACGCGATGTTTTATCTTTTTAAGGAATAAATTTTGACTTGATTGAGCGTGTTGCGCTCTAGCTTACCCCTTAACTTATATAAATTTAAGCTTTTGCTAGTATTTTATAGAAGAAGCTTTAAAACGCTAATTTTAACTTATAAAAAGCCAAGAGTTTGCAAGTTTTTATGATAGACTTTAAATTTTCAAAGCTTGTTTTATTAGACTAAGCAATCACGGATCTTTTTATTAAAGATTTTAATTTGCAAAGAATTAGAAATGATAGAGTTAAGTATAAGTTAGATGCTAACCGTGGAATAGTTGGATCTCTTTAGAGCTCATAGAGGTTAATTGTGGCTTTTCACTCCTATTAGCTTAATAAACGTTATATTATTGTTGAATAAATAAAGTTACTTTAGGTTTTTGCGATTCTAAGTTTAAATCACTTCGTAGAGATTCCTTCTGGTGAAAGTAAGGTACACATTGAGGTTTTGTCAGCGTTGAGGGGAAATAGACATCTGGACTATGGTCGGCTCGCATACCGATGTGGCAGTTGTTAAAAGACCACAGGACTTGAAATTTGGCTATAATAATAATAATTATGTAATAAACCGAAGCCGAAATAAGACCACTACCTCTTGCCGGCTCACAACTGATGTGGTAGTCGTTTAAAGGGTGGAGGTAATAATAATAATAAAAACTATAGGCTGATAAAAGTTTACTGCCTCTTGCCGGCTCACAACCGATGTGGCAGTCTTCTAAATAAGGCACATAGTAATAATCTGAGACTGATAAAAGTTTGTTGCATCTTGCCGGCTCACAACCGATGTTGCAGCCTTCAAAAAGGTCGAGGATCACCGAGGTCAAAATAAGACTCCTGGACCATGGTCGGCTCGCATACCGATGTGGCAGTTGTTTAAAGGACCGAGGTTTAATAATGTTGCAATAATAATAAGAATAAAGCCAAATTTCGACTCCGGGGTTATCTAAATAAAGCCTCCGTCTCTGGACTCGTAGTTGAGTTGTTTCGGATGAAATAAAAAGGATAACCCCTAAATCATGCGAAATTAGAACCTTAATGTGGACCTTATTCTCACCATATCGTCTCTTTAGGAAAGGATTTCAAACTAATTGTGGTCTAAACCGGGTTTACTTTATGTGAATAAGACATTAATTTATTTGTCACAAATAATAATAAAATCTTTAGAGGATTTAGGAATAAGGGAGCGGAAAGTAGCTATGCATACACAATTAGCATTTATGAGTAGTGTTAGCATCTTAACTTGTATTTAACAATGATTTCATTTTTAAGCTTGGTTTGGGGCGGGTGAAAAATCAAGGACGATGAATTTATCCTTTTAGTGTTTCTTGTTCCGTAAAAGTTATGATATAAATGAATAATAATAAATGCATAAAAATGGTAAAACGGGGGGCTTTTCAAAACTAGTGATTTCTTAATCCCCTTAGATGAACACTTAGCTACTTTTTGAGGTAATTAGTCTAAGGGGGTTGAAATTTTTTGGTTTTCTAAGTGTGTTTATGACATTGCGTGAGGACACGACAATAGCTTAGTATGGGGGATTTTGGTATGTGCTTAAATACACATACCTTTTACCTAATAAAACGAGCTAAAAAGACCAATAATGACCAAAAATACATGTAAAATACATTGTATATGTGTGTTTTGTCAAATGCATTGTGCAGGTAACGGATATGTCAAAAATGGACAAAAACAAAGCAAAACGGACAAAACCGAGCACGGGAATGGAAAGAGTGCAAGAAATCAAAGCCGAAGGCATATTCATTTTTAATGGGCCAACCCGTACCCATTTTAATGGGCCAGGTCAGCCCATTAACCTTGTATCTATATACTAAACATAAGCCTTTTATCAAAAGACCAAATCCATTTCTTTTTATCCTGGCCCAAGTCAAAAGCCTAATCTCTGGTCAACACTCCAAGTTATAAACAGGTCAAAAATTACTGTATATCTCGCTCGCTTTTTCATCCATCACTTACATACACAGCAACAATGCACACAGGGTTAATCCTCCATTTACCCACTCGCCCCTAAGTTTCTAGAAGACTTAAGCCCTGACATGTCTGACACAAAAAGGCCACGCTGGCGATCCTGAGCTCAATGATTGGTTGAGATACGTGGCTGAATGATAAAGGGCTCAGATTGAATTGGATGGATCTAAGGGCTTGGATTGAAAGAAGAGAGACGCTCCTGAGGTTCTGGATCCTTCTCCCATCATCTATAAAAGGAGGCTCAATCACACAGTAAAGGCATCTAGTGTAGTAGTAGTATAATCTAGATTAGGAGTAGGAGTAGTGTAGTATAGTTTTTTATAGCTTATTAGTGTAATTCAGCTTATTGTATTATTTCAAGCTTTGTAATCTTCTTTTTATGAATTAATAAAAATCATTTTATCTTAAATTGTCCTGTTTATTTGTTTTTACTTATTCACTCAAAACTTATTAAGCTGTTCTTAAGATATCATAAGCTGTTTTTAACTAAAATAAGTGTTTACTTGTATAATTAAGCTTTTCAAGCTGTTCATGCTCTATTTCAAATTGGTGAAGTTTTATGGTTTTAAGCTAATTTGGATGATAAGCCAATAATGGAAGGGCTTATGGGTTTTACCAGCTTATCTCTGATAAGCTAGAGCTTGTAGATAAGCTCTTTTGAGCATTTATGTCCTTGTTTAAGCAGAGGACTAAGGTACTCTCTCTCTCTCTTTTACTTTATTAAAAAAAAACCTGTTCTGCTTATAATTATGCTTATTAGTGCTTAATTTGTGCTTTGTATTGCTTATTTATACTTATTTTGTTTTAAGTTAGCTTAATATGCTTAGTTTTAAGTTCAAAATAGCTTAGTTTAAGTTTTCATAGAATTTGCTTAAGTTTTAGTTTAAACTAGCTTATTAGTATAGCTTATAGAATAATGCTTAATTCTCTTTGATTTTTTATTAATTGTCATTTATAATCATAGTTCATTATCTGTTTTTAATAGTAATAGCTTAATTAAGTCTGTTTAGCCTAAAATAAGGTTTTCAAATGTTTAAAGGAGTGTTTGGCACAAGTAGTTTTAACCTAGTTAAAACTGCTTAGGTTGCATTTAGGTATTAAGTCAATTTAATAAGCTCAAAGTAAGTCTTAGGTTTAGTTTTAATAAGCTTTGATTAAGTTTTTCCTAAGTTGTCTAGCTGTTTTATCTTAAATTCAAATATGCAGTTTCAAAGTTTGTTAAAAAAAGCTCATTAGCCAATTTTCTTCAAAGCTTGTTTAAGTTGTAGATTTTATGTCCAATTAAGAGTCTTATGCACCTATTTTTTAGTTTTTAAAACTTGGAAAAACCTTTTGTGCAAATTTAGATTGAAATAGTCAAGTATAGCTAGTGAATGGACTGTTCTTAATTGTCTGTGTTTGTAGATCATTAGGGATAAATTGTTAGCTTAATTTAGGTTTAATTCAGTTTGATTTAGCTTATTGAAGTATGGGGTTAATCTGTTTTAAAGTTTTTAGGTAGTCATGGTCACTTTTGAATCTTAAATTTAAGTTGTAAAAAGCTAAAAAGTCCAATAAAAAGTCTAAGTATGCAATCTGTTTTAGCTGAGATTTTAGCTTATTCAATGGTTAATTAAGCTTAATTTTAGTTTGTACTTGCTTATTTAGTCTTGGTCTAAATTTGTTTTAGCTGTGAATCTTTAAAATTTTGCTTATTGAGTCTTAATTTTAAGCTTAAAAAGAGTCATTCATTTTTTAAAAAGTCAAAAACAAGTATTATAGTCTGCCATTTTCATTAGGATTTTTCTAGCTTATTTCTTATTCTTATTTGTTGTTTTCTAGCTTTTACACATTCATTAAGTCCTAGTCTTTATCTGTTTTCACTTTTTAGCTTATTGACATTGCTTATTAGTCCTTAATTTTTGCTGCAAAATTTAGAAAAGGTACTTAGAGTCACTTTTTGAGTAAACTGTCTAATTAATTTTAGCCTTTTTCAGCTTATTTTGTTAGCTTATTTTTAAAAATTAGTGCTTAATAAGTCTAGGTGAGGGTCTGTTTTTAACTTATTTGATTTCTTTTCAGCTTATTGAGTCTAAAAAGCCAAAACAGTTTTAGCCTTAGTTCACTTAGTTTTGTTAAGTAAACTGTCCTTTTAATTTGCTTTTTCCTAGCATATTATTAAGTTATAGAATTAAGGCCTCTATTAAAGTTGCTTATTTTAGTCTTAAATTGAGCTTTTTCAAAAAGAAATTGAAAAAAAATATTTTATCTAAAAGGAAGTCACAGGTTTCGAACTCGTGACCTCCCCCTTAACCCCCAACACTTTAACACACATTCTCTCTACCAACGCGCCCTTGGGACTTTTTCATTATTACTTTGCACAATTAATTACTTAAGTGCATTATCAGTTTTGGCTTATCAGCCCTTATTTGCTTATTTCCAGCTTATTCAAGTAAGCTGGTGAACCCGTCTTATTTTTCTTATGATTAGATTTGTTCAAAGTACTTTCCTTAATTTTTTCATATTTTTATAAATTAGTTTAATATTTTTTATAATATTTTTAGATTAAATCTGTTTTTAATTCATAAAAAATTAAATAAAAGTCAAAAAAATATAATTCTTTTTTCTAAAATTATTTTTAATCATTTAGGACCTTTAGAAATTAAATTTGCATTTTTAGGGTAAAAATTTGATAATTTAGGTTTGTAGTCGCATTTTTAAATTCTCGTTAACGTTTTTAGTTTAATTTTTAGTTGCATTTAATTATTGCTTGCCTTTATTTGTTTTTGCATTAGTAGAATAGAATCCAAAATCCAAATCTTTTATGATAATCAAGCTCGATTCCCGACATAAACGTGAATTTCCATTCACCTCTCACCGTGGAGAACGATACCCGTGTTGATTACCTATTATTCTTTCCTAAGAATAATTTATATGATATTTTGCTTACGTATACGTATATGTATATATATGATATATATTTGAGGGTTATTTGTTTGATACGTATTTAGACGATTATCAATTGCTAAGAGGAATAACTTGTTGTCTGAAGAGATGCTAAACAGTTTGAGTGCTCCGATCTACTACAGAGCTTTGGATACCACTACACTTCGAGAGTTGATCGACTCTGAGGGTAAGCTGATTCCTGAGGTTCCAGAGCCAGGTGTACCGAGAGTTGATGGGTAGCATAGAGATACGTCAGGGGGCGATTGAGAGGATGTCTTATAGGCAGTCTTATCACTGAGATAGGTATGCTAGGGTGTTTGAGCACATGGCTAGGGTTTACAATGTTCCACTGCAGGGAGCCTATAACCCACCTAGATATGATCAGCAGCAGTATGACCAGTATTATCAGTAGTATTACCAGCAGCAGCAGCCAGATGATGATGAGTAATGTTGAGATGACACGAGTTGGTTGTGTGACCGCATGTTTTGGGTCACCTTTTTTAAAAAAAAATTATCTAAAAACATTAGTATTATTATTATTACTATGGTCTGTAAAATGCCTCTGTTGGTATTCAAACAATATTTTCGTACTTTCTACTATTAATTAATTAGGAATATTATTATTATTTATGTGTGCTTTGTAGTATTTATAATTATAACAGGATAAAGAAGAAAGGCGCGTGGAGAAATGACGCGAAGTGAAGATTCAAGAAATTCATCATATAGAGGGGAGTATTATTTTACTTTCCCATTTTATCTTTCTCTATAATATTTCACATTAGGGACAATGCTCATATTAAGTATGGGGGAGATAATATCAAATAACGTCTATTTTATAGCATCATTTATCCCATATATTTAACCCATTTTGTATAATTATTGCAAAGAATTGTTACTTAATCGTTTATATTTGAGAATTGCAGTAATTACAGAGTACTTGGTGAATATTAGCAAAAGGCGCGCATTCTGGAGCTTAAATGAAGATATTTTGAAGATTACTATTCTGACTACCAATACGCCGTATCCATCAAGGAAGATACGGCGTATCCGTGCCTGCACTCACCAAAGACCACAAAGGAAAGAAGATCAATACGCCGTATCCAGAAGACCAATACGCCGTATTGGAAATATAGTATGTGAATATTCTGGAAGATATCAAACGTGGTCCCTACTCCAAGAAACCCCCAATACGCCGTATCCAATCCCTTGGATACGCCGTATCGAACCGACTTCCAGACAGTATAAATAGAAAACTCAAAAACGAGTTTTAAGTGTGCTAAATCATATTCTTGATACCTAAACCACAAAAGTTGATTTTCAGAGGAGAAAAAGAGCAGAAGAGGTCTTGCAATGCATTCCAATCCATAGAAGACAACGTGTAATTTCTTATACTTTTGTAATCGTTCAGTTTTTGGTATCATTCGTTAACTCGGTTAGTTTACCTTGTCTAAAACAATTACTCTTGTATTAATTATGATGTTTGAAGGCTAATACCTTCGGGTATTAGCCGTTATTATGAAGATATGAATGTTTGGTTTTGTTTATATCTCGATTGATTAATTTATCATTGTATGCTTGTTTGTGTTTATCAATTCATACTTGTTTACGTGCTTTTGTAGACCTATCATTCAACTGGATCTAGTGATACGGACTAAGTAATCTAGATGCCGGGATAGCTCTCCATATAGTGATTTATACATCTAGAATTATAGGATCACAAATATTGTCCTCTAAAATCGTTCCTAATATACGCTTCATGGCCTAGACTATTAACAAAAATTGCCTTTGGTTTATTGAACATGTTGACTAGTAGTTGAATCTAGATAATTCAACAAATAATATTCTGATTCTATTAGATAGCTGGACAAGTGGACTACTAGTGTATAAAATTTCCATTAAACAGTAAGTGGGTAAAGTCTCTATGAGCTAGGGTTTAACAAGATCATCATGGCTTTAATCCTGAAGATAAGATTATAACACGACACAGTAAAAAAAGGAATGCTTTAGTAGCGGAATGCTTTAATTGTGACAGACTTAGATGTGTCAATTCACTTCCAGATGATCCACCTAAGTCTAAGGAAGATGATGCTCTTCGAGATAAGAAGATACATTGCACTTAATAAGCAAACCAAACATGCTAAATTACGATTAATTGATGGCTAAGGTAACATTTTCTATCATAAGGCCTCGACCGTATCTTATCTTCTGTTAATTTGCTTGCGTGGGTTACCAAGGTGTCTTGAATTGATTGTAGTCACCAAAACTACTAAACCTTGTATAGTCCTCTCATTGATGAAAACCCTCCTTTTTACCTATTAAAATTATGGATTAGAACTAACAAAGGAATTACATAGGTTTGACTCAGATTAAGAATTAACTTTAGATTACTGATAAACCACAAATAGTAAATAAATTGGGAGATTTTAACTCACTTCAAATGTTCGACACACACCTCCTTACACGAAATCTACCACCCGACCTCCGGGTACACTAAAAAAAGCCCGATAAAAGTGTGTTTTTGGTTTAGTCGGAAAAATATAAATTTAAAACATGAACTATCATAAATAAACACCACATAACGACACATCAGGGGGGAGATAAACTGGAAAAGTAAAGATTTATTTTGTAAAAATATAATATATAACAGAAAAAAGTTGTAAATTTTTGAAAAATAACATTTTATTGATCACATACAAGCAATATGACTCTGGATTGATAACATTGCTAGCATATTTATTACCACCTAAAAATGTGAGGATTAGATCTTAAGAATTCGGGTATCCACCTTTGATACCTAAGATGATTTTTATCTTTAGATTTCTCGAGTTAAGGTTTGAATGCAACTACAAGTGTCCCATCCGTCGTTACGGTTGTGTATTTGTAATTTGTCTCCTTTTCTAAAGCATTGATATCGGTTAAAAATTATATGAGTGTGTCGATGATTTATTACTTTTAGAACTTGTGCTTGAAATTTTTACGAGATCGCGGTGAGATCACGTTCGCGTGATAAAGACATTTAATCGATAAAGAGGTAATATTAAACGAAAAAATAAATATAAATAAACTTTGTCCAAAAAAAGCTTTTTAATTCAATCATCTGAAATTTTATCCATACGTAATGTTGCGCGTCATTGCAAGTATTGCTATTATAATAAAGTAGTGTGCTTATCCTAAGTATGAGAGAAAGCAAGTTTCCCCAAAGTAAAAGTGAAATAAGGCAAAAATAAGCCAAAGAATAAAAAATAAAAAAAGAGAAAAAAGTGATGAAATAAAGTGAAAGTCTTGGATAATTACAGATAAGGTGAATTATGATTTTATTAAAAACTCTTTTTCACAATATAAACTTAAAGTACTATTAAGTAACCTATTTTGACGTTGATGTCTTGTGCTTACGGGCCATGTCCCTGTAATTTGAGATAGGCTTACGTAATACTATCATAGATAATCCCTAAAAAAATTCACGCGCGTGTTAACCTATACCTTATCTCTAAATTCGTGAGTTGCTTTGTCGCTCTATCTATGCTTGTGATCATTAATTTGTTTAAAACGAAATACTTTCGCTTTGATTGATTGAGGGAAAACAATAAGCTAAGTATGGGGGATTTGATAACACTTAAAATATACATAAAATATCCCTTGAAAATGTGTGAAATATATATATGTTAATGCATGAAATATTGCATGTTTAGTTGCTTGTTGGTATAATAGTTGTTTCAGAACCAAAAAGGACGAAAAGGACTAAAAGCGCAAAGGAAATCCGTTAAATACACTAACAGTCGTCTAGAAGTAGAGTTAATGAAGATTTAATGAAAAATGCCAAAGTGCGGCGTACTTCAAGACGGGTTAATGCAATTTAATGTTAAAGCCAAGTGCGGCGCACAAATTATTTTGTGCGGCGTACTTCGACCTGCAGTTACTCAAAATCATAATGATTGCATTCATATTGCAACCTTTCACTTGTCCACTTCTACCAACTGAAGCCCTCACCTCAGCTATAAATAGGGCACGAATTCAGCATCCAAAATCATCCCAAAATCACAATATCAATCTCATTTGCAACAAAGAGGAAGAAATTCTCTCTAGGAGAAATTTGGAAGAGTTTGGAGTGAACTTCTTCATAAGTTCATCCAATTTTGGGTTGTAATCAGTTTTAAAGAGTATTAGTGAAGTTATTTTCAAAGCTATTAACAATTATGACAGAATCGTTGTTAGTTTCTGGGTTTTCTACTTAAATATAATAAAAGTTCTTGAAGAAATCGATAATCTTTGCTCTTGAAGTTGATATAATCTTGTTTCTCTTCTACATTATGATGTTTTTTGGAATTAACTTGCTTAATATGTGTTTTACTTTTATGATTATATAGTAGTCGTATATATTTATTTGGGCTAACATGGACAACGATATGAACAAGCTTTTAACGTTATGCTTATGATTATGATCTTGATGAATTCGATGTTTAATTATCCAGATTCTGGTTACATGTTTGATTGATCATATATGTAGGATCATAGGTTCGAAAGATCCCACCATTTGTTTTACATTTCCGCGTTGTTTTTCTATGGCAATTCGATATAGCTCCCTTGTGAGAATACACGATAAAATATTTACAAATACAACCCGGATATGAAAATGTTTAATACTTAATCTTATGTCTAACGAACTTGATTAAGTTATTTTATCATTATCACTTTTATACTTGAATCGATCTTAATGCATTTTATATATTGAAGATTAAAGGGCGAAAGGATTCTTTAATATGTGAAATAGTTAATTGTTTGAATGATTATCCATCTATTCATGCTTTAATTCATGAATGCTTGGTTGTTTGCTTGTTTGTCATCATTTTTCTTGGTCCAAATAAATATCATTTTTATATCTTGAAATACACTTTTATCTTTAGATCCGTGACAGTCTATAAGATAACTTTTCATAAAACGTCCTGACTTTTCTTAGAATTACCAATCCCGTGGAACGACTTGGTCTTACCTAAAAAGATTGTACTACATACGTGGGTTATACTTTTACCCGTGTGTTTTCGTCTAATAATCGGTAATTGCAGTCTTATAAATTTAAATCTTTTGAAACACATCAGTTTTGTACGCGAGTTGCACGGGGTTTTTGCTTAAGTCAATTGCGCCTTTGTTGTCGTACATAATCGGAATGTCATCGAGGTTGATGTCGTAGTCGATAAGATCTTGTTCATCCATAGTGCTTGTTGACATGCCTTTCCGGTGCTTACGAATTCGGCTTCGGTCGTGAAGATAGCAAGTGTCGTTTGTTTCTTAGAAACCAAGATGTTAAACAACATCCCATGAATGTACAAACGCCACTAGTGCTTTTTGATCCACATAATCTCCCGCATGATCAGAGTCGGCATATACTATGGTTTCTATGTTAGTTCCCTTAGGATACCGTAATCCTAAGTGTGCAGTGCCTTTAATGTATCAGAAGATACACTTAACCACTTCAAGATGAGAGGTTTTGGGATTCTCTTGGATGCGAGCACAAGGCAGACACTAAACATGATATCGGGCCTACTTGTCGTTAGGTATAATAAACTACCTATCATGCCCTTATACTTAGTATTATCCACAGACTCACCTTCTTCATCTTTCATGAGTTTTGTATCCGAGGACATGGGCATTTTAGTTGGTTTAGATTCTTCTAAGTTAAATTTCTTAAACATTTCTTTAATAAATATGATATATATATATATATATATATATATATATATATTAAAAAATATTCTATCTTCCATTTGTTTTATTTGTAGACCAAGGAAGAAATTTAATTCACCATCATGCTTATTTCAAACTCGTCGCGCATGATGTTCGCGAAATCATTACATAACTCCTGACAAGTTGAACCGAATATAATATCGTCGACTTATATGTGACTTATGTTTTTTCGTGAAAAGTGCATTATCTACCACTCCCATGGTATATTCATGTTTAAGTAAAAAAGCGTTTAACCTATCGTACCAAGCTTTGAGAGCTTGCTTAATACCATATAATGCTTTTCTTAGTTTATAAACATGATTAGGTTTTTCAAAATCAACGAATCTCAAAGGTTGTGCTACGTACACCTCCTCGTTAATAAAATAATTTAAAAATGCACTTTTCGTGTCCATTTGATATAATTTAAAATCATGTGCACAAGCGTAAGCTAGAAGTATTCTAATGGACTCTAAACTAGCTATCGGAGCGAAGGTTTTATCATAATCTATACATTCTTGTTGATTATAGCCTTGTGCCACTAATCTAGCCTTATTCCTTGACACAACGCTAATTTCGTCAAGCTTTGTAGAAACTGGAAGGGGGGTTGAATAGTTTACACGTTTGTTTTATGGTTTAAAAGTTTACTTTCAAAAATGTATAGATCCGAGTTATGTGTTCAATCAAATCACAATATGAAAACAATAACTATCTAAACGAAAACTAATAACAACAATAATAATGTAAAGAGTAAGGAAAGAAACACCTAAACCAAGACACCAAGATTTTATAGTGGTTCGGCTACGAAGCACCTCTTCGCCCTACTCTACTCCCCGAGTATCCGACTCGAGATTTCACTATGTCAACAAGCTCCCTTTAGGCGGAGAAAACCGTTTACACGTCGCTTATGTTATTTTCTGACACTAAGCTAAATGTCGAGTCCTAATCTTAGCTAGAACCAATCTACCACTTCACAAGATATACACAATCACAAGATCTACACTATCGGATATACACAATATCCGAATCACACAAATACATAAGATAAATACAATAGAGGTTTGGTACTTAAAAGAAAAGATGAGAGATCACAAATTAACACTTCGTTTCTTGACGAATATGAGTGTTCTTATCTTGCACTTGAATGAGAGGGAACAGATGAGAAGAAGAGATTAGATAACATGATCTAAGTATGTTAGTGATCAAGAGTTTTAGTGAGAGAAAGAAGGTTTAAAAAGATAAAGAAAAGACTAAAAAAATTCGTGCAAAGAGGAATAATTTTCTGCTGGGAATGGAGCAGTATTTATAGACAGGAAATCCCAATGGTCATCAGGTGGCGGTCCCGGCAGTCCCTTATATATAAGGGGGCCGCCCTTAGACTCCGCTCATTTTTTGTCTTTTTGTGGTGAAGGTTATATCTGTTATGGAACCTTCTATTTTGGGAGAAAATTTTGAATTTCAAATTTTAAGTTTTAAATAAAACTTTTTCTTTTAATTAGAAAATATTCATAAATAATAATTGAGAAAAATCTTTGTAGAATTAAAAAAGTGGAAGGAGTAAGAGAAAAATATTTTTTTGATCACTAATCATGCTTAATTATTTTGTTTGTCCATACCTTAAGTGATCACTAATCTTAGAAATTAGAATTTTACATTGATAATTGTAAACGTTTTATTTTTTTTATTGTAAACGTTTTTTACCATTTTGTTATTATCAAAACGTTGAGAGGTCGGGAAAAAAATAAATAAAACGTTTTTAGACAATATTTTATAACAATACTCTCCTTTTTTATTTATTGAATGACAAAATATAAAATCATTTTAAATAAATTTAAAGATGTCAAATTATTAAATAAGTTATGTTCCATTTCTCCCCCTTTTGTCGAATTCAAAAAGAATGATCGTCGAGTTGTCGAAGGAAGAAAGAATTGACGATATCAAGACTCCCCCTTGATGTGTGCTCTCCCTTGTTCGGGGCACCAAGGGATCGATCTTACGATGATTTATTTGCTACAAAACAAGGTTAGAAGTACAAGTGCAAGCCAACATAGCATGACAAATATCTTAAGAGAATAAATCACACTTTTTGAAACTCATAAATAAAGTTCATTCAAATTGGTAGAAAGATCATACATAGTCATAAGGACAATATATGATGATACAACATAAGATAATTATAACAAAACACAACATATTAAAGCATAGGTGAACATGAATCTAAAAATACATTAATCCTAGATGATTCATGATTCATAGATATGACTTTTAAACAAAATGTCTTTGGATTATCAATTATTAAGCCATTTGAAAAAGGGTCTATGGTTGAGGTGGAAAATAAGTTGTAAAGGCGGTGGTTAGAAGATACTCGAGATGAGCAAACATAATGTTCATTTCATCTCGAAGGTTCAAATGTAGGTTACGGTTATGGAAACAACAAATACAAGTTGACCCATGATAGTCATGATAGTTGTAGTAGAGTGGATGTCCCATGATAGGAGGTTGAGGTGGTGGTGGTGATGGTGAAGGTGGACTTGAGAGATTTTCAAGAGGTGTGATTGGTGATAGTGATATCCAAAGAAGGAAGACTTTGAAGTGGTTGAGGGTTTAAAGGTCTAGGAGGGACATCCAAGATGTTCTCAAGCAAAGGGTTCAAAGGTTGAGGAGAGGTTGGTTCAATTGAGGATGGAGGTGAGATTTGAAGTTTTGATTGAAAAGAAGAAGATGTATTATCTTGGCTTAAGGAGGTTTGATTTGTGGATGGAGTTTTTGATGGTGCATTTGGAGGAGTTGGGGTTGAGGAAGTAGTGGTAGGAGAAGGTGTAGTGGTGATATCTTCATCACTAGATATGTTGACAAATAGTTGTCTAGGAGGGATTATGGTGAGTTTAATTTTCTTGGAAGGGTTAGATGAGGAAGCATTTGTGGAATTCATGGTAGAAATAGATGAAGGAAAATGTGATTTATGAAGGGATAGAAAAGAGTTTATGATTTAAGGTAGAAGAGATAGATTGAAGAAGTAAGGCATGGGGTTTAAAGTTTTGGATTCCAAAAAGTGTTTGTCAAATGCAGAACATTATCAGATTAGGCTAGATGGGAATAGTGGGCAACTCTCTCTATTGTTGGGGGGGGGGGGGGGAGGGGGGTAAGGGTGGGGTAGGGATGGGTGGGGGGGGGGGGGGGGTTGTGGGGGAGGGGCGGGGGGGAGTAGAGAATCCGTGGCCTCTGATGGCGGTCCTTTAATTACCCGACGGTCCCATATATATTGGGGGGCCGCCCAATATTTTAGGGGGCCATTTTCTAGAGACTGAAAACTTTTCCAAAATTTCTTGATATGCTTGTATTTAAAAATTTCTAAATTTCTCTTTTTCAGTCAATCCCTATTTCATCACGAATCATCTAATACTTATTATCCAACTTCACAATATCAACTATCTTGAGTTCTATGAGGGAAGCATATGTAGGCAAATTTTATCAAAAGATAAGCATGCATAATATCACATATATAGCAAAGAGTCTATCGAGGTGCATGCAAGCATTGGTTTAGGATGATAAAATCGAAAGATCATCCATGGCAAGCTAAGTTGCCCATACTAAGTACTAAGTTACTACTGAATAGCATAAGATTAAACACCTAAGCATAATAGATTAGTAAATAATATAGATAATAATGTCATAAAGCAATTTCCCTTATTGCTCACTTCTTCATGTTTCTTCACAACCTCTAACGACTTTTTTCGATTGACCTTACTCTACCACGTTGCTCATCTCGTAATTTACTTCCGTATGAATGATTTCGTTTGCGAGTGTAAAATGGTTCAAGGTGAGGGTCAATATTAGGTAGGTTTTGAAAGACTTTAGGAACTTGATTAGCTAAAGAGTTAACATAACGAATGAGGGAAGGAGTGCTTGCACGCGGGGTCCCTTCATCATTCCCATCGCCATCATCATCGTTGAGATGAGATGAGGATGGTTGATCGAAGGCAGAAGAAGAAGATGTGGAATGACAACCTCTTCTCATGCCACGATCTCTTCTAGGTTTTTGCTCTAGTTGAGCGGAAAGAGGAGTCATGACACGATCGTACAAGACATAAGACTCATTTTCCAATTCAGGATTTTCCCTAATGATGAATTTAAACAATCGAGTTAATAGCATACCATAGGGTAGAATTAACCTCTCTTTTTTAGTAACCCACTCTATTCGTTTTGTCATGAAATAGGCAAGGTTGAATCTTTTGGAGTGTACGACACAATAAAGCATATAACAAAGACATGCAAGAACATGATCCCGATTACCCCCCAGACAAAAGATATTTTCCCAGATAATTTCTTCTAAAGGCTTTAGGGTTGGCTTAATTTCATGAGTTAGAACTTGATATTCAATAACATCAATTTCTTCCTCATGACGAATATGACGGACTTGACCATCTCGATTGATTCGAATAGACAAAATGATGTCCTCAATGGAAGGAAGGTTGGTTTGATATGGACCATCCGAAGGAGTACCATATGCCAACTCATCAAGTCTCCATCTATTGGTAAATACATATGCACCTTCACAAGGTATATCAAGAATTTAAGCAAATTCTTCAAGAGAAAAAGAGAAGAATTGATTTTGAATAACAAAGTCGACAAACATTTGAACTTCGTCGAAATAACTGTCTTGATATTGACTATAAAACTCGAGAATGAAGCGAGGACAAATTTGTTCATTTATTTCAAGGAGACACTCGAACTCGACAAAATGGAACAAAGGTCGAACATAGTTTAGATTCACAAAGTTATGAAAAATTACCCGACCCTCATGAATGTAACGGCTTTCAAGGTATCTTAGTTTTTATTTTATAGGAGTACGGTATTCATGTGATATCATTGGTGTCGCACTTCACTTCATTACTTGTTGCTCGAATACAAGAAGAAAAGAGAAGGAAAATGGAAGAAATTTAGAGAGAGAAACTAGAGAGAGAAAAAGAATGGAATGGTTGATTACTAGAGAAAACTTACAATGAGAACCAACACCATTTTCCATGATGGAAAATGGTATATATACCCTACACAACTACATGGGGCGTGTGGGCTTTTACTTGGGTCGGGCTCGGGATTGACTTGGGCTTTAGCCCGATACACATACAATATTAGCTTACATTTACGAGCCCGTTTACCCTTCTAGCCTATTAAAATGTATAATTAACTAACTGACCAAGACCTAATATAATGAACGAACTTCCTTGTTCGACTCAAGATTTTAAGGCCAACAATCTCCCCCGAAGTGAGTTCATTGTGACACTCCTTCATGAGATCAATGAGAAGAGCTTTTAATCGTTAAGACTCTTGTGATCTTGTCTTTGTCTACATTGTAGCATTGTTCCTCATGCTTGTGGTCTTTGATCTTGATCCTTTTTCATTTGTCTTTTAGACTTCGTCTTTTTTCGTCCGAGATCTTTAAATCTTTATCCTTTCCGTCTTGGATCGTCTTAAGCCACTTGAATCCTGTGTCTTGACCACCATACTCATAACTTTGCATCATCTGAAGCTTTGCTACAATCTCCCCTTGATAACTTATAATCTTTGAAGGAAGATCTTGTATACCAAGATTTGTGCGGAAGTCTTTGTCTTTAATTCTTGAGCATTCATAATTCTTGAGATCGTGATGCTTATGAAAAAAGGTCTTTGTAAGTTTGAGCTTGAGCAATGTTAATGAATCTGACTTCAGCTGAAGTAAGGCATCACCATCTCCATCTTTATGTATCCTAAAATAAAACAGTTAGCAATAAAGCCGGGGGGGGGGGGGGGGGGTGGGGTGGAAGAACGTAATTTGGCTTTGTCATTCGTCCGGATTTGTTAGATAAACCTCTGGTTTCCGTAGGAGACCGTTTTACAGTATAAATATTATACCTGTGACCAGGTAGATTCAAAGAATCTCCTTAACAGGGTTTCCAGCTCAAAGCGTAGGGTCTTCTAACACAGATGTATTAGATTTGCCATGCTTGCTAGTTCTCATTACCGGAACGTCTAAAAGCAGACAACACAGTAAGAGTGAATCAATCGTTACTATCTTTTTATTATGTATCGTCAAATCATGTACTGGACCTCATCGATATCCAGTTTAACATGAAGCTTGATTCATATAGAAAATCCACCCCCCCCCCCCCCCCCCACCAAGTTACCTACCGCAGTGCTGTTTGATGATGACACTGGAAGGATTTCCATTCGTCATTATGAATACTAAAGAGTATCACTCTGAATGTTTTGGCAAACTCACACTGATAATGCGTAGGACTCTTGTTAACAGCTTGTGAACTTAATGAGGTTCGACAAGTGTTAGTCATGGAATGTG
This sequence comes from Tanacetum coccineum, assembly GCA_026074375.1. Classification (NCBI taxonomy): domain Eukaryota; kingdom Viridiplantae; phylum Streptophyta; class Magnoliopsida; order Asterales; family Asteraceae; genus Tanacetum; species Tanacetum coccineum. The sequence goes on along the minus strand of BQNB010102366.1, from coordinate 4,163 downwards.
TCCTAATGAGATTTATTTGATGATCTCTTGGCTTTAGACTCGATTAGTGCATTTTGGTTTTTAGTAATCGGAGGCTGGAGTAGACTGCCACCTATTCAATATTAACTAACTCGAAGTGAGAAAGTCAATAGTAGTCGAGTGATTCCCTCCGTGACAAATGAGACAAGTTTCTTTGAGAGAAACCGAATGGCTGAGGAGTTGTGGCATTGCATCACTATCACTGGTCCATGATGTCGTCTTCAATGCAAGCAAATCACATTGTTGATTCTGACAGCATATGTAATGACCTGTGTTTTCTGCCTTAGTTGTGTGAGAGGGCTGCTTTCTTTAGAACCCTTTATCCATACATTTTCTTTTAATTCTTCAACCCTTCAATTCGTACGCAGACGTCATTACTAACACCTTGTTAGTTATTGTTCTATAGTGTTATGCTCATCAGATCCTTAGTCGGCATTCCTTTCCTTATACATCTTCATCTCCGAATCATACCAAAGGACTGCTATTTCCTAACTATGGAGTGTCCTTGGGTAGATCCCTACCGGTTCTGTTGGATCATAGGACAAAAACCTAACCTTCCCATCTTATGTCTTCAGCATCATCGTAGAAATAAGATGTGTAGGAAGAAGCTCAAACCATGAAACCGTTCTGAATAGCACTTGAGTCTTTTAGATCACATTTTAAATTAACATTTCTCCACTTATTTTTAAATTCTAAGTCACTTAGATTTTGAAATAACTGTGTGATTAAATTTTGTCATGAAACGCCATAGGGAAAACTTTTATCTTAGCATGAATTACATGAAAAATAAACTTGCTCCCCTCAATTCACATAAGTTTGACACCAAAAAAAAACAATGATACCAAGTTGGTAAAATGAATATAAAATTAAGGTTGAACACTTAAGTCGTCTTATAACTAGCATTCTATTGAAGTCATTATTATCCTTGTGTTATTAAGAGACCTTTTTGGGAATGGTTTTGAATACAAATAAGCATGTCGTGAGATAGTAATCGTAAAACTCATTAATGTTGTTTTTCTTCGAAAAATCCCTCTGAAAGATCGTGTTGAAACACACAATTTTTGAAAGTTATGAATTGTTAGTGAGATATTCTTGAAAAAAATGTTTCAACATTTGAACAACCTCATGATTAAAGTACCTTACTCTTCCAACTCCACGGTACGCGCACTTAAGCGTACACTAGATATCCTTTTATCATAGCTCAAAACTTTAAATGTCTTTGTAAGAACCACAGCTCAAGGATCCGAGACAAGTGAATATTTCTCGTTGTTAGGATAAGTTATCTTTATGGATAAACTTTCCTTTATTTGAAGTCCGGGTTACGTACTGATATTTGCACATAAGCCATCAAGAAAAATTAGAAATGACATGTTTTAAAAGCATTTGAAACTCCTGTTCGAACTTCATTTACACGCCCGGTAGTCGATATTAATCCCCATTTTCTAGAGTACGGGAAATGATTATCGATTCCAATGAGACATTCGAGAATATTTTTGAAAACATTTATCAGAATTTTTTTTTTTATTTGTATTTTCTTTCTGAAATATTAATTTTATCCTTTTTTTCTTTTTTTTTTTCAAAAATATGTACATGTTTGATTTGATGAGGAATCAAGCAGATTCATTTGTCAGAACCTCCAGTTCTGCTGGAGCCAAACATCTCATACCAATTCGTCTGACGAGATACTGAAACCTTTCTTCCAAGAGGGCTTTAGTAAACATGTCAGCTAATTGGTATTCAGTTCTTACAAAGTACAATTCAAAATTAATACTGTTTTCACAACCTGTTCCTTTATGAAGTGATACCAAGTATGATATCTGGTACTGGAGAGCTGCACGGGTTGCATGATATTGTTAATGGCTGCCCTGAGAGTCGCAATACAAAACGGTATTTATTGTTGTAGTTGAAGCCATACTCTTGAACTTGTGCCGCATCCACATTACTTAAGCACAACTTGCACGATAACGCACCGTTAATCAGCCTCTACATGACATATAGTACAGTTTTTGCTTCTTTGACATCCAGCTGACTAACTTTCACCTAGAAACTGTATTCCTCCAGAAGTGCTTTTGCGAGTATCAATGCATCCGGCATGATCGGCATCTGAAAAAGCTTTTAGTTCAAAGCCAGAACCTCATCGCGGATACAAGTTCCCATGTGAATGGTACTCTTAGTATCAAAAGATCTTTTAACACTCTTAGAGGTGTTTTTTTCCAGTCGTCTTGCTTGATATCTTACACAATAACATACAGCTTGCACTATGTCTGAGTCTACTAGATGTCAGATACATGAGTGAGCTGATTTTACTAAGGTAGTCAGTTTGGTCTACGAGTTTCACCACTCAAGTCTGCATCTAATTTAGGTTTCGTAGCAATCGAATACAATAAGCTTATCCTTTTCCTACCATGTGTTTTCAGAATCCTAAAGTATATTTGCCGATTGAAAAAAATATCGCGATGGGGATTGGTGGATCAAAGTCCTAAAAAGAATGCATTTCCCCCATTAAGACATTCTCAAATCTACCGTGCATTAAATTTTCAAAACATTTTTAAAAATTTAGGGTTTTGTGAACCAAAATAATGTCATCAATGTAAATCTGCACAAGTAGAATGTCCTACCCTGTATTTTATTGTGAAAGGGCCGGGGTCCAATGATACCTTTAGTAAAACTTTGGAAGTCAGGATTTTGATAGTTCATATCATAACCAGGCTCTCGGAGCTTGTTTCAATCCATATAGAGCTTTCCTTAGACGGTAAACCTTGTCTGGATGATCAGGATCAACGAATCCGTCTGGTTATGCAACATAAACCTCCTCCTATCAATAGACCATTAAAGAAATGTCGTTTTCAAGTCCAAATACTGATAAATGGAAAAGACTTGTGTGCAGCCTATGCGAAAAAAATCCTGAAAACAAAGCCTCTAAGATCGAGCAACAAGAGCAAATGATTCAACAAAATCAATACCCTCTTCCTGAGCATAACCCTTTGCTACACAGTCGTGCTTTGTTATCCTTTGTTTTTCCATAACACTTTACTTGGACTACATTCTGCGAAAAAGGTTTTGTACAACGAGTTTTCCCGACTAGAACAGAAAATTGTAGTAGTCAAACTGATGAAGTTCTCCTGCATTGTTTCCTATCCATGCAGAATCAAACACATTGCTTACGTAATGTTTTTCGTTTCAACAATACTTACGTGAGTGCGAACATATACAACATTCAGGATCTTTGCAAGTTGTCACTTGTTTGCACTGCTAGGATGGATTTTCCATGAAACGTGATTAACGGGTGATCTTTTGTCCAACGGTAATTCTGAAATTGAGGTTGATTGAAAGGTATGCATATTTGAATTACCAATATTGCGTGAGGAAGACTCAGCAATTTCTTGTACCGGTGTACAGAAAGGATTGGTAAATTCTGCTTGATTATCATTGTTTTCCTCAGCATGAACATTTGTAGGAGTTGATGGTTCTGATGTAGGGTGAATATTCGTTGAATGTAGTGTGTCTTGTTGAGCAGAATCGTCAGTGGGAGAAGAAGACTTGTTGACACGAGAAGTACCATCATTGAAAAATTCATCGTACAAAGGACAAAAAAGAAGATCCAACTCCTGTTGTGATGGAACTGATGTATCTGCTGAAGAGGAAACATTTTGTAGTTTTTGTGCGGGGTCAGGGTTGTCATAATCTGACGCCTTTTTTCGTTGGGGAACGAGGCCTGAAGTGTCATTAGCAACAGACGTCTCTGACATCTCTTTGATCTCATCAAATCTGAGATGAATGGATTTAACTATTGATTCGTCTTAGAGTGTATATATAAAACAACTCAAATGCAAAACTCAACCAAATGCCCTTAACCAAGGGAAAAGGTCAAAATCTACACAAAGAGATAAAATATATAAGAATCAATGATAAAAAGATTCCGGAAGAGATAGTCCCGGGTCGTATGTCCCAACGAGGCTGCAATTGAAATTTATCCTGGTTTGATGAGAAATTGAATGATGGAAACACTGATATATACGTATATATATAACAACTCAAATGCAAGTCTCAACCAAATGCCTTTGACCAAGGCAAAAGGTCAAAAGCTACACAAAGAGGTTAAATATATAAGAATCAAATCAATGATAAAAAGATTCCGGAAGAGA
>BQNB010102365.1:7429-20335 GCA_026074375.1 Tanacetum coccineum | reverse complement strand
ATACCAAGATCTAGGAGCTTGATGTAGACCATGTAATACCTTTTCTACCTTATAAACTTTGTCAGGAAACTCTGGATCTTCAAACCCTGGAGGTTGACAGACATAAACTTCCTCTTCAATATTGCCATATAGAAATGCACTTTTCACATCCATCTGATACACAACAAAGTCTTTGAATGAGGCATAAGCTAAGAACAGCCTAATTGCTTCAATCCTAGCAACTTGAGGAAAAACCTTATCATAATCAATTCCCTCTTCTTGAGTGTATCCCTGAGCAACCAACCTAACCTTGTTCTTGATTACAATGCCTCTTTCATCTTTCTTGTTCCTGTACACCCATTTAGTACCAATAGCTCTTTTGCCATGCGGTAAATCCACCAAAGTCTAAACCTGTTGTAATTTGAACTACAGAAGCTCTTCTTGCATAGCTTCTACCCTTGAGCCTACAGAATTGAAGATTTAAGAAATGGTTAACATATGGATTTCACGGGAAGCTTATTGTTAAAATGTTTAACCATTTACATGCATCATCGAGGTGAAGGTTTTTACTACTACTAGTCATTATTACTACTGCTAGTGTGAGTTTCTACTACTCAAGTTCATTTTTCTTATTATTCATCATGGAGGGTAATTTGAGGAGTTAGAAGGCTTGGATTAGAAGTGTGATATTGGTTTGTAGTGGTCAAGATCAAATTTGCTTATATTCATATGTCCCATATTGGATTATGACAAAAAAAGGGGAAGAAGATGTTCACAGGTACAATTGGCAACTTGTAGATCCTTGGTGTGACATGGTACAAAGGAAATTTACTTAAGGGGAAGTGTTGTTTCATTCAGGGAGATCTATGATCTCAACTTCAGGGGAAGCTTAGATTTTATCAGGCTTTATGATGAAGTTCGTGCAAGAACATTGTTTGTTTTGTCATCATCAAATAGGGGAAGATTGTTAGGAATTATAGATTTGATAAGACAAAAGAACAAAAGAATGAAACAAAATGATCAAAATCATCATTAAAGAATTCTACAAGATGTACGAGAAATATGAAGATTCTAGAAGATCTCCTTAAGAAGATAAAGATAACAGAAGATATTCCTTAATATTTAAAAGATTTAGTTGTCTAATGTTTATCTTCCTTTGTAAGCCTTGATATCTCTCTATATAAAGAGATTCATAGGCGTGTAGTTAAGGGATACAGAGAAAAGAAAAAACGTATGTGTGTGTATCTCAAGAGATGTAGACGTCTAGTTTATGTGGTTTAGCCTCAAGGTCAAGGTAACTTGATCCCTGTTACAGGTGATAACATGATCTATACTGATCATATAGATTTGAGGCTTGGTGGAAACGTATGGTAATAAAACCTTGTTAAAATAACATTGATGTTCTTTATTTAATTATACTGTGCATATTGTTATCGTTGTTATTGTTAATCCTAGATATAAGATCTAAACAATCTGAGCTTAAACGATCCAAGAACTATCATGTGTTTTAGGTTCTATCAGTATCCTATGAGGGTTCGGGTCTTCGTTTTTGTATCGGATCACTTAAAAACTCATAAAACGTGCTCGTAAAATATTTCCCGAAGTTATTTAGCATTTTTATTCATCTTAAAAATGTTTTTCCAATAACTTAGAGTATTTACTTGACATATTTTCATATTAGACCTCTCAAAAACTCATTTGGACATTAACGGACATGTCGGGACTCGTTTTTTGACATTTCTCAAAAATTCACAGGTCAACAACCCAAAACTTACATAGCATAATAGTATCCTCCAATAAGGCTTATTATATACAATAAACCTTAAAACGCTTCATATCTCATGAATTCACCATCATCTACACGGTATAATATTCTAAATAACTGACAAACGTCAAATAGTCGAAGGACTAAATTAGAATATTCAAAACACGAAAAGGGAAGGGGTTACAGCGTCATCGTATAATGGATTGGTTTTGGGTGTAACATGCGGTAGCAATTGCCTCAGCCTATAGAAATAAAGGAGCTTTTGCATAGATTAACATTGTTCGAGCGACTTCAATAAGAGTACGATTTCGCCGTTCAACAACACCATTTTGTTGTGGAGTTCGCGCAACCGATGTTTCATGAGATATGCCAATTTGTTCATTGTAGTCTCGTAGGGTTTGATTGACAAACTCAGTTCTATTATCTGTACGAATGTTCCTGACAGTTGCATTCAATCTTACTTGTATCATTTTCAGAAACTTGATTATAAAATCAAGAGCTTCATCCTTTGATGTTAGAAACTTCACCCATGTGAACCGAGAGTAATCATCCACAATGACGAGGATGTACTTTTTCACATTTACACTTGCAACACGCATAGGCCCACAAAGATCCATGTGCAGAAGATATAGTTTTTCTTGATTGGTGTCTTTAGATTTAGGTTTATGTGATTGTTTCTTGATTTTTCCCATGGCACATGCAGAACACAAATGGTCCTTTTCAAATTTAAGTCTGGGAAGACCACGTACAAGACCGTGTCTGGCCAAGTGATTAATAGCACCAAAATTCAAATGAGACAGACGACGATGCCATAACCATGACTTAGTCTTTGTGGCTTTTGACAAGAGACATATAGGAGAAGACGCCATCATATCCCCAATGGACAGAGAATACAGGTTAGTTCCTCGAGATCCTGAGAGTAAATCAACACCTTCCAGATTTTGATCAAAGCACGTGTGTTTTCTGAAATCTACTTCAAGATCTGAGTCGCAGAATTGACCAACGGAGAATAGATTGTGTCCTAGTCCTTCTATATAATAAACCCTTGAAATTGTAATATTCCATTTTTGATAATCACCATACCCCATAATCTTTACAATCTGGTCGTTACCGAACTTGATAGTACCGAGAAACTTGTGAACGAAATTGGTGAGCTTATAGTCGATAGCCTCCCAGTCAAATGCTTTTAGCATACTGGAGTCCAAATAATCACAAACAAATTTGGACAACCTAAGATTCGAAAAGAAGAAGTAAGAATATGGAGGCAACAAAAGTATTGGATCCCCAAGAAGATACCGTGATCCATTTTGTTAGAAATCATATATTTTGAAATCTTAGATTTGCTATTGGAACCACTAGTCTTAGGTACCTTAGGTCTCCTAGTATAAACCTTAGTTACTACAGATTCTTGTGCACCTACTTCTAGAGGAATGGGTTCCCTAAAAGGCACTTTATTAGTGGCGGTAATCTAATAAAGGGCAAGCAAATTCCATCTAAATTGAAAGTCCTTCCTTGTAGTCCTCAATTATATCCAATTTTAGTAAAACACGTTTCCTGTAGGTTTTTACCATCTTCTTTCTATTTAGTTTTTTTTAACAGACCTTAATTTGGAACTCGCTGCATATCAGAAACAATTCAAGAAAGAGCATAATTCATGTTCTAGCATCAAACAAGACTAATACATTTAATGCACACTAGCTCAAAATTTGTATTTAATTTGGAATGTTGCACATTTGTATTTCTAGATGGTTCAACAACACAATTCGGTTTATTCAAATAAGACTTAACTATCCTAGAGTGGTCTTCTACTTTATTCTTCTTCTGGGTACCACTTGAAATCTGCAAGGTCCTATCATTCTTTGTATTGTCTATAGACTTTGACATGCTAGATTTAGTAGACCGGCGTACTCCTATAGAAGTTAACACATAATTGTTAGTGGTTTGTTTTGCTTGTGTTTGGGAAGAGCCTAACTGTTTTTGGGATGTGCTTGATGATATGACGGGTTCAACAAACCTAACTATTTTCTTCTTGTTGATAGGCGTGACCGCAACTAATTTCTCACTAGGTTTGTGAATATCAGGGCAAGTATCTCTAACATATCCTAGCAACTCTTGAATAAGCTTAACATACTTACAGGCAGAGTAAGATGCACTATCTAAAGGGTTTAGTGATTTAGCTTATTCAACTATCTCCCTAAGAATAGGAGCTTGTTCCATAGTGTGCTTAAGGTAGTATATGTAAGTTTGCCTATTATTCTTATCCTTAGGAGCCAAGGTTACTGGTTCAAGCTTATACATTCTTGTAGCAATAGTGGTAGCATTTGACACTTGAGCAGCATTGTCAACTATGTCCTTTCCTTTTAATTTCCTAAGATCATTTTTTAATGCTGTTATGACAAAAACCTTTTCCTGAAGTTGAGCATTTAAATTGGTAATTTCAACAGACTTTTGATTTAATTGATTAACCAAAGATTCAGCATGTTCTTTAGCATGAACACGTGATGGTTTAATTGAGTCATAAAGTTATTTATAATTCTGTTTCAAATGCTCATTCGCAGCAATTAGTTTTGCCACCCTATGTTCCAGTTCAATGTTGATGGTCTCAATCTCATCTATGTCCTTTTTCATACTGTGTGTGGTGGAAGTTTTATTCAAACGTTTAATGTTTGCTTTTAACTTCTCGATTGTTGTGTCTTTTAATTCTTGAAGCTCAGCTTTCAAACGTTCAACTTCAACAGAAGTGATCAAATGTATTCAGTGTTGGTCACAGATGTGTATTCTTTGAAAAATTACTTATATTAGAGTTTTCATTGCAATTTCAAGATAAATGCAGTGTTGTTCAAGTTTAGAAAAGCTTTTCGAAAGTCTATTATACTCATCTTTTTCAACCACGTTGTGTTGTCTGATAAGCTCAGCTTCAAGATCCAGAAACTTGTTGCACTTTTCAACTAATTTCACATAATCATTCATACCAACATGAGATTTCATATTCACATAAGTATTCAAAACCATAGAAGAATTCACAACAAAATTAACAATATCTTGAGAAATGATTTGATCCAAGAGTCAATCGTTTTCAATCAAAAATTGTTTCTTTTGAATTTCAAAGCACTGTTTGTCTGCAAAATACTGTTGAACAGCAGCTTCCATCTGGTTAAAACCTATTTGTACTTTCATTACCTCATTTAAAATATCTTTATCAAAAACATTAAATATGTCTTTTAAGGTCTTTACAAATGGAATTATATCTTTTTATAAAAACGCTTAGTTGTGTTCAAACCCCCATTCCCCTTCTTTCAGAGGCATCGGGTGTAGTCCAATTTTTCACCACATTGTCAAATTAGCCAAGATGGTATTTAAGCTTTTTAAGGTTTGTATTAACCAGGCTTACCTTAAGAAGCTCCCGAGGAGCCTTAATTTTGACAGGTGAAGAAGTAGATTGGTCAATATTAGGGTATGAAGTTTGTAACCAAAAAGCTTGTTCATCAGACAGCTCTTGTTGTGGAATGAAATGTTTACCAAAATCTTTAGATAATTGATTTAACTCAGCTTAATTAATTGTTATATGTTAACTTATTCTAAAAAACCATGTCACTTGTTTTCAAAACATTTTGGATCAACGCCTTCCACAAGAATCAAATTCTCTCTGAGATTAGCAATTGAAAACACATTGGTTTTTCCTAAGCGATAACACTACCGTCATAAGCTTGGCTAATCTGCTGATCTTTTCTTAAGATAGAAATTATTTTTAAAACAAGAGCTTGTTTTAAGTGTTGTTAACATATGAAAACTTGTGGTTTCATAGCATAGCACTGTTTTGCGTGTGTCCCTCGTTTATAAACAATATTGTCTAGTTTTTTTAACTTTCATTTTCAAAGCAATTTCTTTATCAATATTCTTAGTTTCCTTTTCATTGGATTCATTTTGAGAACTTTTAAGAAAATATTTTTTTTTAAAATGTTCTTTAACAATCCCTTTCCTTTAATTGTTCAGAAAGAGTTTGTTTAAGAGAGTTAATTTCCTTTTCAAAATCTGCAAAGTGTGCATTTTTCTCTCTATTTATATCATCCATTATAAGCTTTTCTCTAGTAATTAAATCCATATTTTGTCTTTCTTCTAGCAATTTCACCCGTTCTTTGTATCTTTCAAGCTCAGTAGATAAGGATTCATTGGCAATTAGATTGTCTTTATTGACCTTGTTACAATTAGTTACTTGATTTGACAGTTGTTCAAAAACAGATAATATCATAGCATCTTGTTGTGCAGAAGAATTTGTATCCTGAACAACTGCATTTTGTGTTTCAAGTAGATACTGAGAGTAAGGAATGATATTGCTATCACTGCTTATCTCATTCTCTGGATAATTCACAAGATGAGTTTGTTCAGAATACGGAATCTCTTGCACACTTGATTAACCTATCATTATGAGTGTTTTGAGAGTGAGTACCTCAAAGAGCACATAGATCCATAACTAGACAAATTGGCCATAACAACTGCTTTGGTTGTAGAGAAGTCCTCACAATCAAAATCATATGCATCCAAATCATCTGCTTGATAAGCGCATTGTGTGTAATGTAAATCTGTTAACTGGAACCTTCTGCCTACTCTAGGGTCTGTCAAAATGCCAATTCCACCTCATTCAAAACTTTACCAATCTTTTGCTACAACCATAAAAAAAAAATAAACAAGAAAAAAAAAAAAAAAAAAAAGAAAAAAAAAAAAAAATGAAAAAAAAAAAAAAAAAAAAAAAAAAAAAAAAAAAAGGAAAAAAAAAAAAAAAAAAAAAAAAAAAAAAAAAAAAAAAAAAAAAAAAAAAAAAAAAAAAAAAAAAAAAAAAAAAAAAAAATAATAAAAACAAAAAAAAAAAAAAAAAAATAGAAGAACTTATATCCCTATGTAATCACCGTGATTTAATCAAGATACTGATACCTTTAGAAATGGCTAAGAGTTTATTTTGTGTGATTCTTGTGTGTTATGTGTAATATATGTGTGCTAAGTAGTTTGAATGGGTGTATGATATCATTTTGAGGTGTATGATCATCTCATTTTGAGTGCACTTGCTTAGTGATGAAATTTCCATTGTTCACGTATACATGTGATAATGGAAAAAAATGTGTATTGCATGCAATGCTACGTCAATAGTTGGTTGATTTTGTATTAAGCGTTTATGGGAAATGTATTATGATGGAAATAAGTTAAGTGAGTAAAATTTGGCGAGTTAAGGTGGACTTTCTAAATAAAGAAAGTGTAATGTAAAATGAGAAGTTATTTTTAGAAGGTTTAGTAAGTTGCGTTTATGTAAAAAGGTTTATCTTAATTAGCTTAGGTTTTTATGAAAACTTAAGGTAATGAAGATAATTAGTAATTAATGAAATTGTTAATATATAATATATATAATATATATATAAAAATATATATTATAATAAATATATATATATATAATATATATATAATATATTGTATTATTATATTAATATAGATAGATATATATACATACATATATATATATATATATATATATATAGGGGTGATTTGGCTAGATTTAAAGAAGAGAAAAAAAGGGAAATAAAGTTTGACTTAAAATAGGATTCTATTAGTATAAATACAAATTTAATAAAAACCCTAATCACTATTTCACTCCTCTCCCCGTTGATCGCTGAATCCCCTCAAGAAAAGAAAAAAAAGACTTTTTTTAGATCAAGAATGATTGGGAGTTAGTGATTTAAGAATCAAGTTTTAGTTAGTTCATTAACCCTCAGTTGTTTAGTTTCTTTAATCATGTAACGAATTAATATGGTGGATCTTTAGGGTTTTAAAAACTTCTGTAATTAAGGATGTGTTAATCATGCTAAAGCGATTAGGGGTTAATTAGGATCATATTGGTGTAAATAGTTAGGGTTAGATCGCGTTAATATATGTTAGAATGGTGTAGCTAAATTTAGGGTTGTGAACAACTGATGATATCTATATGTTAAAAACGTGTTTTGATATGATTCAAAAACCTAAATTAAAGTTCAAAGAGTCTATTTTCCAAAAAGTCTGGCCTCGAATGATTTGAAGTTCTAGAAGTTGGTTAAATATTAGTTACAAGAAAAATTATCAAAACAGTAAATACATGTCAGATTTAGGTCATGTTTAGGAGGTAAAACCCTAACTTAAAAGTGGAATTAAGGTTAGCCAATCTAAAGAAGTGTTTGGCGGATGCTAGTTTGCATGTGCCATTGGATGAGATAAAGGTCGACAAGACACTTTTTTTGTCAAGGAACCTATAGAGATTATAGATCGAGAAATTAGGAAGTTGAAACGTAGGAAGATAGTGCTTGTGATAGTTAGGTGGAATTTGAAACGTGGTCCTGAGTTTACTTGGGAACACGAAGACCTGATGAGGAGTAAGTATCCACAGTTGTTCATGGACAAAGTTGTTGAGCCTGCTAGTTAAATCTCGGGATGAGATTTCCTCAAGGAGGGGATACTGTAACACCCGTGATTTAATCAGGATAGTGATACCTTTTGAAATGGCTAAGAATCATTTTTGTGTGATCCTTGTGTGATAGTGAAATATATGTGTGCAAGTAGTTTTGAATAGTGCATGATTTCCACTTTGAGGTGTATGATCATCTCATTTTGAGTTTGTGTTTAGTGATAAGTATTCCATTTGTTCACGTATAATGATAATGGAAAAAAAGTGTATTGCATGCAATGCTACGTCAATAGTTGGTTGATTTTGTATTAAGCGTTTATGGGAAAATTTAATATGAGAAATAAGTTTAATTGAGTAAAATTTTAAGGTGGACTTTCTAAATATAGAAAGTGTAATGTAAAATGAGAGTTAATTTTTTAGAAGGTTTAGTAATTGCGTTTATGTAAATAAGGTTTGATCTTATTAGCTTAGGTTTTTATGAAACTTAAGGTAATGAAGATAATTAGTTTTATTTAATAAGTAATAATATATATGTTATAATATATATATATGTATATATATATATATGTATTAATAATAGTAATATATATAAATATATTTGTAAATATATATATAATATTAAATGGTATATATGTATAAAATATGTAAATAAAATATATACAGTATATATATGTATATATGGGTGATTTGGCCGGATATAAAGAAGAGAAAAAAAAGGGAATAAAGTTTTCTTAAAATAGGAATTCTATTAGTAAAAAAACAAATTGTAATAAAATCACTAATCAACTTTTTTCTCTCCTCTCCCCCTTTGATCGCTGAGAAACCCGACAAGAGAAAGAAAAAAAAGATTTTTTTAATCAAGAATGAGTTGGTGAGTTAGTGATTCAAGAATCAAGGTTTAGGTACGTTCATTAACCCTAGTTGTTTAGTTTTCTTTAAATCATGTGACAATTAATATGGTGGATCTTTAGGGTTTAAAACTTCTCTGTAATTAAGGATGTTGTTAATCATGCAGAGCGATAGGGTTACTAAGGATCATAATTGGTGTAAATGGTTAGGGTTAGATCGCGTTAATTTATGATTTAGAGTTGAGCAGAATTTAAGGTTGTGTTCAACTGATGATATCTAGATGTTAAAAACGTGTTTTGATATGATTCAAAAGCCTAAATTGAAGTTCAAAGAGTTTATTTTCTAAAAAGTCTGGCCTTGAATGATTTGGAGTTCTAGAAGTTGGTTAAATATTAGTTACAAGAAAAGTTGTCAAAACAGTAAATACGGGTCAGATTCAGGTCATGTTTAGGAGGGTAAAACCCTAACGTAAAAGTGGAATTAAGGTTAGCCAATCTACCGTGATTAAGTTCTATATGTATATAAAAAAACCCTAGAAGAAGAGCTTCTCATTGTGTGCCTAAGTAGTGTAACTAGGGCCATACTTTTTGGTGGGCAATCAGATCCGAATTGGGACAGTTTTGAAGTTAGATTTTTTTGGGATAGTTGTATATGTAATGAGTAATTGGGAATGACATGGTAGTTAGTAAAATCATAAATGAACTTAGATGATTTTTGGTATACTTTATGAAGGTCAGCAAGTAAGGGTTTTAAGAGGGTAAAGTTACACTAAAATTCTGCACTTTTTAACGAATTATTGTTAACTAGTGTAATGAGTTAATAAAGTGGTTAAGGTTTGGCATGGAAAGTATTGTTGCCTAGTCAGGAGGGTTACCTGCAGGTATCTTCAGTCTGAGCTAGAGGGAATAAGATTTGGTTATGTGATATGAGATGCCTAGTCAGAAGAGGGTAAGCCTTACGATAACTTCTAGAACCCTAAGCTAGATGGAAATAGATTTGGTATGATCCAAGAGCGATTGAGGTTATCTGCTTGGTATTTGAATGATTGATTGGATTGAATTGCATGTTAGCTTGTATGTTAGTTAGCATAATTGTCATGCAAAAGTATTATTTTATAATCATAGTAATTGGATAAATTGTTTTGGGATGGATTTAATATGTGTGTCTGAAAACCTATGTTTCTCACCAACCATTGTGTTGACGTATAAGCATTATTTTTAAGTATTCAACAGGATGAGATTAAAGTTAGGAAAAGTGGTTAGATGGACCGTAGGCAGCTGGCGAAGTTTAGTTATCTAGATTTCGTTATTTGTTTTGGATGATGAATGTTAATTGTTTTGCTTGGTTAGGATGTGTGAATGTTTGCATGTCATGACGTTGGCATGAACCGCCTTCATTTTAATGTCAGATGTCTTTTGGGTTTTGTTGATGTGTTTGGGTATTTTCATGACACTGCGTGTCTATACCTTGTATTTTATGCATGTTTTAGTTTCTCTATATAGACGCCAATGTGTTGTGATGATTCCCTTTCTCGTCGCGCCTCGCATTTCTGCCTTGGCGGGGTGTGACAGATTGGTATCAGAGCCAATGGTTATAGAGAAGTAGGTGGTTGAGCCTAGACTATAACCTAGGGGTCCTTCATGTAGATGCATTTAAGGCTTAAGTGTTTAATGCTATAACTGCTATGCTTCCCCTCTATTTTTGCATAGCTTATATATCTCGTATTTTGCTAAGTTGTCATTTTAGTTATTTTGCCTACCATTATCTGATATGATATGTATTACTTTCTTAGTATTTTAGCTATGTTTTCCCCCACCCGTAAGAAGTCTCGTTGGGGAACCGTTTTCCCAACTGGACTTAAGCGTTATAAGGAGCCTCTTGTGGAACCGAAGGAGATAGGATAGTTGATCGTTTGTCGGGTGATTCTTGCGGAGGCAAAGTCAAACCCAAGTGAGGCCCAGCATAAGTTTATCCCATCCTTTACCTCGTCATGTTGTTATTGATTATTTCTTTTAGATATTTCGTATTTTGGGAATTGTTGCGAGACTTTCGTTCCTTTATGTCGTTTCGATTTTATTTTGATATAAGTAAGTAGTTATTTGATGGAGCATCTTTTATGTGTTAAGTTGGAGTGGTTTAAGATGTGCAATGTGGTATATGTGCTTATATGTGAATTATGATTGAAATGGGTAATCTTGGAAGTAAGTACACGTGTGAAAGGAGGCACTTATAATTATGGTGGCCAACATAATTATAAAGGCATCACACACGTAGACTTGTGACCATGATTGCATTTATTTGTGTTTGGTTGTAAGGTGGTAGTGTAATATGTTTTTTTATATGTGTATTCATGATAAGGATGGTGGTATGGGTAGAGAATTATTCTCTTACCCTAATTGGAGGATATGTTAAGTTGAGTTGTATAGATAGTAAGTTTCCCTTCTATCTAGTATTTGCGGATACCTAGTATTGCTATTATAGAGGTTGCTCGTTTGCTCGGTTGTTTGTTCGGATTTCCTAAGTCTAAGCTTAGCATCCCTTCATCGTACTTTGTTAGTAAGGATACCTAAATTAGATGAAAATTGGTGTCGTATCTAGAAACAAACCTAGACTCGTTGCACAAGGATACAACCAATAAGAAGGAATAGATTTCGATGAAACCCATGCTCCCGTAGCAAGATTAGAATCTATAAGAATCCTCCTTGCTTATGCGTGTGCACATAACTTCAAACTCTTTCAAATGGACGTCAAAAGTGTTTTCCTAAACAGTTTTATAAATGAAGAATTCTATGTTTTTAAACTCAAAAAGGCTCTTTATGGTCTTAAACAAGCACCCAAAGCTTGGTACAATATACTTAAGGCCTTTCTTCTTGACCACTCCATGCTCTCTCGCGCGAGAGTGCTTGGTAGATAACACTCAGTTACCAGAAAAAGGATTCACATATCTTCATTATCCAAATCTACATAGACGACATCATCTTCGGATCAACTTATCAAGAACTTTATGATGATTTCTCAAAAATCATGCACGACGAGTTTGAGATGAGCATGATGGGTGAATTGAATTTCTTCCTCGAATTACAAATCAAACACCTAGAAGATGGCATCTTTTTAAACCAATCCAAATACATTAAGGAAATGCTCAAGAAATATGGTCTAGAAGACTCCAAACCAATCAAAACTCTTATGTCATCCGAAACCAAACTCGCCAGGGACGAAGACGGGGAATCCGTTGACAACACAAAGTATCATGGCATGATTAGTAGTCTTCTCTCCCTAACGGCTAGTCGGTCGGACATCTTGTTTAGTGTTTGTCTATGCGCCCGTTTTCAAGAAGTTCCCAAAACCTCTCATCTAAAAGCAGTAAAAAGAATCTTTAGATATATTAAGGGAATAACTCATTTAGGATTATGGTATCCCAAAGGAACGAGGTAGAAACCATTGTTTACGCCGACTCCAATCATGCAGGAGACTATGCCGATCGCAAAATCACAAGCAGTGTGTGCACATTCATGGGATGTTTCCTTAAATTATGGTTTTCGAAGAAACAAACGGCCTTAGCCATTTCTACCACCGAAGCCGAATACGTCTCCGCTGGAAAAGCTTGTCAACAATCCTTATGGATGAAACAAGCCCTTGTTGACTATGACATAAACTTAGATGACATACCTATCCTTTGTGACAATAAAGGTGAAATCGACCTTAGTAAAAAACCCGTTCTCTATTCTCATACCAAACATATAGAAATTCGACATCACTTACTTCGTGACAATGTCCAAAAAGGAAACATTTCTATTGATAAAGTCTCCTCCGAGGACAACATAGCTGATATTCTAATAAAACTCTCAAACGAGAACCTTTTAACCTTCTTAGACTAGGTCTCGGTCTCATG
>BQNB010102364.1:0-22578 GCA_026074375.1 Tanacetum coccineum | reverse complement strand
GAATGAGCAAGGTTCGGTTGAGTTTTGTC
This sequence comes from Tanacetum coccineum, assembly GCA_026074375.1. Lineage (NCBI taxonomy): Eukaryota > Viridiplantae > Streptophyta > Magnoliopsida > Asterales > Asteraceae > Tanacetum > Tanacetum coccineum. Next base: position 22,549 of record BQNB010102364.1, on the reverse strand, counting down.
AAAAATTCATGTTTTCGGTTCAGAGTCAGTCGATAACGGCTCAAAAATGGATTTTTGTAGCTATTTAAGATGATAAGTGTCGTATGAATAATCCAGGTTTATGAAGAAATGATTTTTAACGTAATGAAAATGATAACTAAGTTTGGGTGACGTTTTAAATAGATGAAAATTTATCTTTTAAGTGATCCCGACACAAAAAGGAAAACCCTAGACCCTCCTAGGATCCATTTTCGGTTAGAAAAGAACAAGGAGAGACAGATGGCTATTTTTAAGCTAGCATGTCCCCTTTAGTACCCATATTTCACCACCTTATCCCATTTTCACATACATGCATCATTTTGAAAATCAAAACACAAAAACTCTCTCTCTTTTTCTCTCTACATCATTTTGAAGATTTTGCCAAGAACACGGGTTAAGATTTTATTATTGGGTTGATAACTAATAGTTTCGGGTTGTAGAAACAAGGCTTTAGTTTTTCACGCTCGTCTCGATCGAACCAAGCTCATCAAACAAGTAAGTTTTTATAAAACTTTGAATTTAAGTTGTACTTTCGTGATTATGGTGATGTCTAGACGCTAGTTGTACAAGTTGATCGCCAAAAAGATCAAAACTTGAAATCAAAAATGAGAAAAATGGGTGTTTATGCGTCGGCTTAAAAAAAAGGAAGAAAAGGTTTTTGAGTTTAAATAAAATGGTTGTTGTGTTAATTTTTCGTTTTATAAAAATGCTTATAAGAGCTTATTTAGAAGTTTTGCTTATTCAATAAGCTAGGATATAGCTTATTTGGGCTTAAATGATTTTGGTATGGGTTGTTTTGTTGGACTAGCCCATCAAGGGTGCGTCCGGTTTGTTTTGAGCCCAACTAGGGTGCGTTTGGTTGGTTTCGGCCCAACGTGGGTCCGTTTGGTTTCGGTTTGGGTGTCAATTTGGGCTCGGCCCAATTGACTTTGGCTTATTTTTGCTTATTGAATTTGGCTTATATTAAGCTTATAGCTTAATGGATTTTGGCTTATTCGGTTTTAGCTTATTTTGATTTCGGCTTATTTGAGCTTATATATATATATATATATTCGGCGTATTTTGAAGGTTATGGCTTATTGTTGGGGTTACCGGCTTATATATATATATAGATAATAGTATAAGCTTATAGCTTATTGATTCGGCTTAATGGGCTTAAGGCTCATTGGGTTTGATTTGTATTTTGGGGTATATAAAAAGAAGTATGGAATAAGTTTCGCTATCGGGCTAAGTATTTTGGACCATGATGGACCATATGACCCAATATCAAATAAATAAGTTTGTGGACTTGTAAATGAACTAAAGAAAGTTGTGTTGGACTAAGAGGAGGACTTTTGTTGGACTTGTCAATTGTGAAGAGGTTATTTTGCCACGGTTTAATAAATCATGTCAATGGTATTGATATTGTGTTTGTCGGAAAAACGTCGGATTTGTGAAAATTGTTTTGGATAAAGGTTTAGTACCTTGGAAAAGTCATAAAGACGTGCAGGTCATGCCGAATTTTTGAAAGGATTATATACTTAGAGTTTTGCTAAAAAGAGATAAAATTTTCAATGTTTTAACAATAAATAGTTATTTAACTTAAAAATTTAATACAATACGAAAGATGAAATTTCTCAAAATATTTCTTAAATATTTACTATTTATAACCGTTGTGTTGATTTTAATTGAGGAAATAGAAGGGAGAATCTTAAGGAAGATTAAGTGTTGAGGTAAAAGCTTTTGGACATATTTAATGATGAAACATGTACCCCGTTAGCCTGATAATAAGACGATAATAATAATAAAATATTATTATTTAATTTAATTTATCAAGTATTCATGTACATATATTAAAATATATATGTCGTATCGACTACGGAAATATGGATTATTTATCTTTGGCTTTTGAGCTCTTGCTCATTCCTTTTCGTCAGTTTTTCGCGGAGTATTTTGGTTGAATATATCGTTCAGAAATTTGGGGTGTTGAGGTTTGTTGTATTGGTGTCACACTTTGCCCAAGTGTTTTTGAGTCGTTTTCGCGTAATTACCACACAACCATAATACGAGGTAAAGTTTTGATAACGAGATAAAGTCTTGGTAACAAGACGGCGGTTTTTGTAATAAGTTAACGGTATGAGATAACGAGATTGGAATGATATGAATTTGAAGTGGAATTTTGGGATGAAAATGAGGATTTGCGTGAGTTAAGGCGAACTCTTGTACAATAAGATAATTTTTTACGAGTATTGATATAGTGAGTATATATATTAGGTCATTGCCGGGTACATTGTGAGCTTTCGTAGAGATTTATTATGTCATACTTTATTTGAGATTGTGCGGTTGCTTTGATTGCTGATTGAGGTGAGTTCTCGTAGCCCTACTTTTTACTGGTTTTTCCGTTGGTGGAAAATAATACTCAAATGTGTTTTGAAATGTTTTGAATTGATCTGTGCGAAATGTGGTTTTGTTTTTGGGACAAGTTATGTGTTTATGACTGCTATGTGAATATTATGTGATGCGTTATCGTTTAGATCGGATGGGTACGCCTACCCAGTGTTTATGTGATTATTGGATCGGATGGGTACGCCTACCTAGTATTTGTGTGATTATTGGAGCGGATGGGTATGCCTACCCAGGTTTGTGTGTGGTTCTGACCTAATTTTAGTGCTCTAGCTGGTAGGCCCGTTATGTGTGTAAGTGACATATGATTAGTGATTAGCGGTGATGCTAAGGTTGTTTGCATATATTCACTGTCATATAGCACTATTGTCCACTGTTAAAATACACCAGCTTTTGGGTTAAGGTCAAACCTATAGCTCCCCTCATTATTGTTTGATGTTTTTTAGTATCCGTTTCAGGTGTTCAAATCAAAGATGTATTGGTAATTGACGAGAAAAGAAAAAATGATGGCCCCCAAGAGACGGGTAGAGATGGACGTGGGTTTGACTTATGTTAAGATTTTAACTTGTAAAGTTTTGTAAAACTTTAGTTTTATAAATGTAAATTATAAAGTGTATGATCTCCTATCTTGTGTGATGAATGGTATCGTCGCATCCCGTGTTTCCGCCATTGACGGGGTATGACATTATAGGTGTAGAAATGAGATGGGATAGTTTATGCAACCAAGACCGTATCGTGGGTTGTCCACGAATTAAGGGGTATATCTTTGGTTGGTACACAAATCTCATTTTGCGGGAATACCTTCATGGAGATGGAGAACGTGGGTTTGACTGTCTGACCTTTGCTCTAGTTTTGTCGAAGGCCCATCGCGAACGGTATAGGGCTTCGTGTGGCGGATTTCCATACTGGTAACCATCCCGAAGATGGTTTTACGCCACTCAAAACTATTTGAAGGTTATTGGTTGTAATTGGGAGAAGATCACATTCGGGCTTCGAAGGGGAGGCCTTCGAACCGGAGAGGATGGTATGTCATCAAGCCCCCTAGTTGAATGTAATGTATACATCTATGTATGTATTGCGGTCGATTATCATTCACAAACAAGATCGAAGACCATGTTCCAAGTTGCATACACTAAACAGTGAAACCCACTTGCCTCGGGGTTAGTTGGGGGTTTTAAATGCATATTACTCAACAGTCAGCCTTGGTTATCGTGAACTTCTTATCTTGATTTAAGTTGAGTTTGAAATCAGAGAAGTCTCTGATCTCTTCCACGTGTACAAGCTCACAGATATTTAGCTTCGCCTATATAAACGTCATTCTCAAACCCTTTTTTCCTTTTATCACCTCCATTATTCAGCTCTCTTCTTCTTGAAATATTCTTTGGCAAATCTAAGGTAAGAATTTCAAAAGCTATTTTTTAGTTATGAGTGCGAAGGATACTATAGCTGTGCAGCGTTGTAGTTTGTCATCCAAGGATTTGAGAATTCCTTTCTTTCTATCTCATTCCTTCAGAGTATGATGTTATATTGCCCACATCTACTCAAACCATCTTTGACGCTCCTCCTAGTTATGTCGGCTTGTATACACATTCTTTTTCTCTTACCAACTTCTGGTTACCTCTTATTGACTTTTTCTGTGAGGTTCTTCAGTATTTTAAAGTTTACATTTCCAGGCTTAACCCTTTTGGTTGTACCAAACTAACAACTTTCATCATTATGTGCAAAGCTTATGGTTGTGAACCCTCTGTTGACCTCTTTTGAGGTTTCTTCAATCTTTGTTGGGATGGTAGCTGGCTAACTTCCCAAAAAAGGTCTAAAAAACACCTTCCAAACCTTCTTCCCTAGGTCATTACTCGTATCAAGGGCTGGCATGAATGATTCTTCTTTGTTCAAGACTCCATTATCTCTTCCAAGTACCTACAACTTCTTCTTGATGAAAACAGGCTTAATTTAAAATCCCTCAAAGATAAGCTCCCTCCAAATATAGATGAAAATCATTATTTCTACCGTCTTGGTTAATATCCTACAAGTGTTCGTGTGTTTGATGATCCCATTCTGTTTTTAGCTGGTCTTAAGCCTTCGTGGGAGTTTGTCCAACAACAACCTGCGATCGTTGTGGGCGGCAAGGGTATTTGTAGGATATTGGAAATTATAACACAATGGAAGATAGATGGGTTAGCCGAATCTAAAGAGAGAAAGTAAGAGAGAAAACTTTCTAGTAAGAGAAAATGTGACTTGTATAATGAAATGACTAACCACCTCTTCCATGGCATGGAAGAGGCTTATATAGTGTCTTACAAACCGGCCCATAGGCCTTGGCATGGGATTACACTTTGGGTTTACATACCTGACCCAATACCGAATTTTATACGATTAACTATTGACTACGAGCTATAATAAACACTAAAATAAACGAGGTGACCGAGTCTTTTTCTAATATCTAACAATCTCCCCCTAAGGGAGGTCACCCCAGAAAATACTAACTTAAGCTCAGCAATCTTCTGATTGATATAGTGTTTAACTCGTAGTCTTTGATTCTTCATGAGATATCTTGTACATTGATGTAGTGAACTTTGTTTTATGGCTTGTGATTGTACTTGATATGTGATCTTGAGCTTTCTTGAGATCATCAGCCAAATCCAATCTTTGATCATCATCTTGTGATCTTTCATCGTCTTGTGGTCTTGTGTCTTGCGGACCGACATGCTCATACCTTTCTTGATCTTGAAAACTTGAATAATTTGTTCTTAAAGTTCTTTAACTTTAATGCTTGGCCACTTCTAGAGGGACGTGTAATATCAGAGTTGCGGAAGCTTAGAAACATATGCCTGAACTTTCATGATTTCTTTGAATGTGTCGGTCAAGTATGAGCATGCGGTAATGAACTTGTCTCTGCCGGAACAGGATGACACCATCTCCAACTTTATATGAACCTGTAATAAAACAGTTAGCAATAAAGAGAAAAATTGGTTTGAAAATCAGTCAACATGTTACTTAGTGAAAGTGTTTTTTGTAACACATCGAGAGTTTTAAGCTTTTATCAAAGTTCATTAACCGTCAATTCATATACCGGAACAAGTTTGATTCTTGTGGAATTGCACCATCGTTTCTTTCCAGTTGACACAAGTTTGATCCATTTAGGATCTCACAAGTCACCTACCAAGAGCTTGTTTGATGTTGGCTCTAGCAGGATTTCCATATTCACTGTGATAGTTAGGTATCACTCGGATGTTCTGACAATACCACAAGGATAATGCGTAGGACTCTTATGATAAACCTTGTTTTCACATTGTGTGAAGAACAAGTAATATGGAATAGTGTCCTAATGAGACTAATTTATGATCTCTTGGCTCTAGACTCAATAGTGCGTTTTGGTTTTAGTGATCGAAGGCTGGAGCGGACTACCACCTTTTCAATATCAACTATCTCAGAGTGAGAAAGTCAATAGATAACGTGTTTAGTCTCTATAAGAAATGAAATAGAGATCTTTTGAGAGATTCTGAGTGGCTAGGGAGGGCTGTGCATTGCATCACTGGGTCTATGATGTCAGTCTTCAATGTCAGCAATCATCATTGTGATTATGACAGCAGATGTATTGACCCAGTTTCTGCCTAAGTCTATGGAGGGCTTCTTTTATCCTTACATTTCTTTTTCATTCTTCAACCCCTTCAGTGCTTATCGATACTTCATGACTAGAACCTTGTTGGATTTGTTCCAGTTCTAGTTCCATCTCAGTCGGCACTATTTCCTTATTCTTACATTTACTCCTTTTTTATGTCATACCTAAGGACTTATACACTAACTAGTGGATTATCCTTGGGTAGACCCCTCTGGTTCTGGCTGGATCATGGGAACTAATACCTAACCTTACCAACCTTATAACTCCGATAAAATTTAAATACATGGTCGGTCTTTTTGGTACAGTTCACCTTGCCATAAAACCAATTGAAAAACTCAATCAGATACTTGTGATATAAATATCAAAGCTTTTAGTACCTCGATTGTTTTTGAATTTTCAGAAACGCTCCCCCTCAACATGTGCATCGATTAAACGAAAGTGGGTAGCACAAGGAGGATGGAGTATACATATGAGTCCACAAAGTCACATTTTTTTATCAGTTTTCATATTTAAATCACATTTTCTCCCCTTAACAAAATTTTCAAACCCTTTGATATTTTAGATATCAATTGATTCAAATATGTTATAAAACTAGGAGAACAATATGCTGATTATTCACAAGCTGAATGGGGAACATATTAATGCTCCCTCTGAATTTGTGAGGGTACGTTTGAGTGACGAGTATAACAATTTTGAAAGATTTTGAGTTTAACAAAAAAACTCTTGAAAAACTTTATACTTGTCAGTGGACACCTAAAGATACACTACATACTTATAATAATGTACACGATATATTATACAAAAATAAGATGATATTAACCTGAGTATTGGAATGATGAAATCATTCAGTTCTCTAAATAAGTCTGTAGTCAACATCTCTTAGTCTTCCACCAACAAAGCTTTCGAGACTCTTGAATATTCTCCTAATCTTGAGTCTTCTCTCGATCACCTCCATAAACTCCTTACTCCTCCTTCTATCGTCCTCAGACCAAATTCTTGTTTCCATGCCCGGATTGAACTTGAACAGCTTGAAGTCTTTAACCATGTGATCCAGCTTATCCAGAATCCTATTCAACTTGCCATTATAGAACTTGTGCACCTCAGTATCTCACATCATCTTCTTCAGATCATTTCTCTCTTTGTAGGCTTGCTGACTATGGTGTAATATTCTTTGAACAAAAAGTCAGATGCATCCCAATCCGGTTGAGTGAGATTGAGTTTCGTTTGATAACTTTCAATCCTGATCTGCAGATCTTCTACACGTTTTCTAATTCCTTATCCACAGGTTGACTGCGTTGAAGAGATGAACTTTGTCGGCACCAGATAAATGATTGAGCTGACCTTAACGATGAAGTAGGTACAGGTCTTCAAAATCATTAGGATGCAGATTTTTGAAGTCAGCTTCCGAGATCTTGTATTCCTTGTTGTAGTCAGCTCTACGAAGAACAATCTCTTTTAAGAAGGTATACCCGTATCTTTCAAACGTATTGAGACTGACTACACTGAGAATCTACTTGTGAGATCTGACTGTGCTACGATCAGAGGGGGCACTGTGTCTGGTGATGTAGAATTCTTTGCCCTTAAACCACCAGTGGGAGATACCGTAAGCAACACTAATATCATACTCACGTTCACTCTCAATCTATAGCGACGGTACTAATTCTTCAAGCCCAAAATCTGGATAGTTGGCTGCCTTCAGCTTAGATATGGATAGAGCACTTCTTCTTTCTTTGCTGCCTGACACAAGGTATTCCAGATCCTTATTGAAGAAGAATTAAGATTGAATTGTTACCTGACCTGGGGGACCTCCGAGAGGCAATGGTTTGCTCACGTCAGGCACGATTTGATGTCCTTCAGGATTAGCCAAATCAACTTGATCGGTAAGCAGCAAGTGACACTCTTCCATCTAAAACTAAAGAGAAATGTTTTTGTCGTGAAATGGTCGTACTACCTTGAAAGTTGGGCCTTCTAAGTCTGCTTTGCTCAGTTTTTTGTTTCCAATCCGTTTGAAGAACCATTTGATGAATGAACTCATATCGCTAGTCTATCGTAGTAGCTTGTATTCATCTGGATCTTGATATGAGCTGGCAAGTGCTTTAGCCCAATTGTTCTCAGTTTTAGGTAACTTATTTGGAGGAATGACACAGTCTGGTTCTGGAGTTGTTGGTCTGTCTTCCTCTGGAACAGGCTTCAACCAGTCTGGTCTGGTCTTTTTCTTGGGAAGATGTGCAGTATCGGTGTCCTCAGAACCTAAGATGTTCACATCATTTGGTATAGGCACATCTTCAACTGGTTGTTCAGAATGAGGAGCTGACTTTTGCCTAGAGTAGCTGGAAGGAGCCTCTCTAGTGTCAAAACTTTTTCCAGGCTAAGGATTGAGAAGCTGGAGGATGTGTTGAACCTGAAGCATCATAAGCATGTCTTCTCTTCTTACTTAGATCTGAATCTGGTGGAGGAAGAGGAGGGTCTTGATCGTCACGGTATCTCTTGCGTGACTTGTCCTTTTCAGCAAAGAACTCGTCCCTGTTCGTACGTTCCATGGATGCCTCAAGAGCTTCATAAAGAGCCACATGTTCAGGAAGTAATTTGTAGGTACCACTCTCAAACATCCGCCAGTAAAGAATTTCTTTCATATTAGCTTTGGGCAGTTCTCTGAAGCGATCTCTGAGTAGAGCTTGAAGAGCTACGTGTACAGCCTCCTTTACAACTTCATTGACTGTTTGATTGATCTTGTGAGGCAGATCCCGAAGCTCTAAAGTAAAAACCCTAGATCCAAGATTTTGAGTCGTGTTATCAAGAGTGTTGCTCCTCTACTCAAAATCAGAGAATTTCTTTTCAAGAGCTGTGACACATGCAGCTAACTCTGAATCTGTTACTCTTTGTTGTTGTGCAGGAGGTGGAAGGGTTGTTGTTGTAGTTGTTGTTATAGCTGTAAAGATTGGTGCTTAAGTGGTAGAGGGTACATGTTTAGGAGGTGAGAGATCCATAACCGGTGTATATAATGGTGGAACTGAGGAAGACACTTGATAAATTGGAACAGTGACCATGAAGACCACTTCTGCTTCCACATTGAGTTTTCTCGGTTCATCTTCAGTGGATTTGTCATTTAAGAACTGATCCCCAATAGTATATGCATCATCCAGATTCTTCATTGAAGAGAGAGTCCTGGATGAACTTAGTGGATCCTCTAAGATGCCTATGTTATACTGGAAAATTTCAAGCTTTCATGAACATTGAGGTACACATTAGCCATGAATTCATCGTGCGTGGGCTCAGGGTTTTCTCCAGGGTCTGGTCCAGCCTGGTCTTCGTCCATGAATACCTACTCTGGCGGAGGTTGAGACTCGAGAGTTTTACCAGTGTTTGATCCAGCCTGGCCTTGATTAAGTTTGGCAGTCTTTTCCTCTAGATTCGCTTGATTATCCACATCTTCTCCTTGTTCTTCACCAATCTGTAGTATTTCAGTATCACCTCTACCGTTTGTCTTGTCTGTATCAACACCTGTTTCAGCATCCGCAGGAGACGGACAATCATGAACTATATTTGCGGATGTGTTATCCCGTGGTTGTGCAGATGGTCTAGTTGATGCCTCTTCAATAGCTGTAGTTCACCTTTGGAATATAAATTGGTCCGTGGTACTTCTCCTTTTTGACGTATGTAGAGCTAACAATGATTGTGCGGCTTGTTCTTCAGTCGCAGTTGCTTTTCCCTTGCCTTCGACCACAGGGAGTGGTCGGTTCATAGCCTCACGCTACAGTGTTCTCGATTAGCCACTACCACCCACTTGAGCTTGACCCTGTGCCTGAAACGAATTCCAGACTAGTTTGAATAGCTCTTTCGACATATATTCTTCCCCTTTTTCCTTGTATGTTCGGGTTCGGGTTTGGGTTCAGGTTCAGGTTCAGGTTGAGTTGGTTAATCTTCATCAATGAGTTAGAGAGAACTCTTTCCATTGCGAATTTTCTGCACTTTTCCCATTTTTAAATGCTTTGCAGGAGAAGGCTTTGCTGATTTTACCTGTGTTACCTTAGGTTTTAGTGCAGGTGCTGGTTTGCTTGACTTTTCTTTAATAGGCTTTGGCTTGAGTTGCTTAGCAGTTGAGGTTTCTTTGTTCTCCCTTTTCGGCTGTAATTTTTGATCATTGCTTTGCAAACCATTTACAAGTAAGCATTGTAGTAAGGTGCGTTCCTGATATTGTTCGTGATCAGCTCGTTGGGAATTGGCATTCCAAAGACTTCATCGTCTTCACCTTTAGGGACGAACTTGAGATTTCCAAGACGGAGATCTTCTTCAGCAAGGTGTAACGGAGACTCAGATCTTTGATGCAGATTGTGTTTTCTTCCCAAATGACAGATAATTAGCTTTGTGAACCGACAATAAGGAATAACGTGAGGCTTGTCTTTCCTGCCCTTCTTAGTAGGACTGCCCAGATTGGCCTTATCAGTAAGAAAAGTCTGAATAGCTTGTACAAATTCTTCCCACATGAGTTCAGCATAGTCAACATTTGTACTTGTAATTATACCCCAAAGCATCTGAAGAACTGGGTATCTGGGCCTATCATACCCAGAAGTCTTGCCTGTGAGACATTGGTTGATCATTGACAATATTGCTCTCCAGGGCTGATACAGGTTATTCACCGCCATTCTTGACACAAAGTGAATTTCCTCTGTATACCCCAGCTCATTCACAAAGTCCATGATTGCATCACCCGACGGAGGTGACACAAACTGATGAGCTTGATCAATGGGTGTTATCTCTAAAGCTTCCCTCAGAAGATTAGCATCCAATACGAATCGGGTTTCATCCAACTGAAAACTGTAAGCTCCAGTCTTTGCCTCATATGTAAGTGTATTCCAAAATTGTTGAATGTAGATAGTTGGAACAGAAGCTGAGGCAGTGAATGCTTTGAAGAAGTTTGTGTTTTGCATAATATCCACAGAGAATGGAAAGATTGATTCTTTTGCTTCTTTTGAAGATCCAAGACAAAGTTGCTCTTTCCAATAGGCACCCATGCCGCAAATGGAAGTATCTGATCATCAGATCTTGTGGGAGCAGGAGCGGGAACATTCTCATTAGCCATGTTGTCTGCACAAAGATATCAACAAAGATAGGCAGACATAACATATAGTTGACGTTAGATGAGAACATTAGTCATGATGATTGACAATCTTTGATTGATTACGGTGAGATTAAGTCAACTTTGGTCAAAGATAACAGATGAACACTTACAAGTTAACAAGTCCCGGATGGGAGTTAGCTAGGTAATTATGTAATTAGACTGGTCCGTTAGAGGGTATTGGGACTAATGGGCCAAAACTTCGAAATTCTGGCCCAAACCGCTACCCTCTTGACACCAAACCGCTGCAAGGTGGAATGAGCAAACCGCTATAAAGTGATTTGAACAAACCACCACGAGAAAAATTCAGTCAAACCGCTATGAATAGTTAATTCAATTTAATCAAATCGCTATGACCAAAAAGCTACGAATATTATATTAATTTTAATCAAATCGCTATGATCAAGCTGCTACGAATATTATATTCATTTTAATCAAATCGCTATGACCAAATACAGCTCGAATATTTAATTCATCTTATCAAACCGCCGATGACCAATCCGTATCATTATTTTTATATAAATCAACGCCCACCATTGATATAGATAATTCAAAATAGCAGTTTGGATTATTTTAATTATAAAATTAATCTTCATCAAACCGCTACCTCATAGCGGTTTGCCTGCTCATAATAAAATACTTAATACAATCAAACCGCTATCAGGAAAATATACAAACGTATCAGTCTAACTAACCAAAACCGCTAATCTAGCACGATTTACATCAAACCGCTATCAAGAATATTTACCAAACCGCTATCTAGAACATATAGCAAACCTCTACCACCAACATAGGAACAAACACATTCGAATATCGTTTCAAGCACTACGGGACATGCATTTGTGGCATACAATACATTCTACATTCCTATCATACACTACGTTCCTAAGCATAAGAAGCATGAGTCAATCAATCAAACAACATTTGTTGACTTTCAAAAGTCAAACTTTACATGAAAATCATCATAATAGGCTATATATAAGGAGGATCTCAAATAAACATCAAACTATCATTATCATACCCTAAACATCAAATCCCGGCAACAAAATCCTAATTTCAAACATACTACGGAATTTCGATCAAGAAAACACCTAGAATCGATCATAGCATCAAAATGTGTTTGATTGATCCTAACCTAGTGATGATCGAGTGTTGTACACCCCTATACACACCTATCCTAATGACCAATTAACAGATATCAATAACATTTAAAGATTCGATTATAAACTAGGACGAACCTAGAGATTATAGCCATTCTAATGAGTTTGATGTTTATTCCTCTTGGGTATAATGACATCTAAGTATAAGAAACAAGAGTTCATGATTACCTTAGCACGAAATACACTAGAAATCAAGAATCAACGAAGTCATTCTAGGTGGCGGTTTGCGAGGAGAGAGAGAATTTGTATTTGAGTTTGACTAGATTTGAGAAGGTTTGACCAATTTTGTCAAATCGCCACCCTTTTATACCAAGTGTTTTGGAATCGGCAACATTGGCCTCTGGGGTTTCTACTTCCATTGATTTTTGGCTTAGAGGTGTTCTAAGTGTAAGTGAGTTTGGGAAATGGCAGTTTTAGTCTCTATTGTTTAAAAATTTTAGGAAACACATAGCAAATTGCATATAAGTTCCTAACCTTTCTAAGAAGAGACAATATTGGCCCTTTGAGTTAAACTTAATTAACTCCCCCTCAAATTATAACCCCATATTACTACACAACCTTTTCCATTAATTGTATGATGTGTGTAGAAACCCGTTTGATGTAATAAACTTGAAATCACTCTCCCCCTCAAACAATAACCTGTTTTCTATTGAAAGAGCTGTAGTCATTGTTTGAGTTGAAAAGTTTATTTTGAAAGCCAGAATTGATTAATTTCCAACAACACTTGTCCACCATGACTAACACAAATAATTTTTTAAGAATCAATTAAGAAGAAAATTATTTGGTTATAAAAAGGAAGACTTCTCTTCTGGTTAAGAAATAACGCACTGAAACGTACATTAATCCTTGGTTGCACGAATATTAAGTAATCTGTGCCCGGGAAAAATTAATCACCCGTTGTTAGGAACAGCTGTCTTTTTGGTGACAAGCTTTCCTCAAATTGAAAAGCGGGTTGCAGTCTGAAATAACTGCAAGCCAAGAAGACATGTTTTAAAAAAATTTGAACTTCCGCTCGAACTTCATTTAAAGACCCATGTCATTATTGAATGACATTTCTAGGTCTGTAAATGTTATTGATTTACAAAAGACATGTCTTAAAAAATATTTTTGGTATTTTCTATTTTTTGATTTTTATGGTTTTTATAGGTTTTATATTTTTATATTTTGTTTTTGTGTTTAATTATATACAAATATGTATAGGATATACGAAGACCATCCTTTACTCTTCTTCTCCTTCCTGAAGACGTTTAAGGGTTTCTAGATCCATACTCTTCATACCAAGTCGCGGGAGTAGAAATTCGAACCGCTCTCGTGGTAACGCCTTGGTGAATGTGACCGCAAGCTGATAATCCATCGTTATGAAGTACAATTCAACCACGCCTTTCTCAACCTACTCGCGAATGAAATAGTGACGTATGTCAATGTGCTTGGACCGTGAGTGTTGGACATTGTTGCAGCAGAGAGCAATAGCACTGCGGTTATCACAATACAGGGGAATCTTAATGAATGCAAAATCGTAGTCTAAAAGCTGTGACCTCTTCCAAAGTATCTGAGCGTAGCAGCCAGACATGGTAATGTATTCAGCCTCTGTGGTTGAGATCGCAGTGCTTTTCTGCTTCTTTGAGGACCAACTGACTAATTTATCTCTAAGGAACCGAGCACTTCCTGACGTACTTCTTCGTGTATCTTGACAACCTGCATGGTCCGCATCTGCATATGCCGTTAGTGCCATAGCAGTGTCTTTCGGATACCAAAGTCCCCAATTAATGGTTCCTATGAGATATCGAAAGACCCGTTTAAGTGCTTCAAGGTGCTTTTTGGTAGGCGATGCCTGATACCTAGCACACATGCACACAGCGAATACAAGGTCGAGTCTGCTGGCAGTGAGATACATTAGGGAGCCGACCATACTACGAAAGCGAGTCTGGTCAATTGGAATCCTTAAGGGGTCCTCATCCAGTTTTAGTCGATCCACCATTGGTGTATATACAGGGTCATACGAATCCATCCCAAATTTCTTTAAAATTTCTAAAGCAAATTTTGATTGATTAATAAAAATGCCTCCGGGACTTTGCGAAACTTGTAATCCTAGGAAAAAAGACATTTGTCCCATCATTGACATTTGGTATTTTAAACTCATCTTATTGGAAAATATGTCACATTCTTTAGGGTCGGTCGAGGCAAATATGATATCATCTACATATATTTGAACAAGAATAATATGTTTGCTTGTTTTCTAAGTGAATAGTGTCAGATCAACTGCACCCTTGGAAAACTTGTTGTCTAAAAGAAACCTTGACAAAGTGTCATACCACGCCCGAGGAGCCTGCTTTAAACCATACAGAGCCTTCTTCAAACAAAGACATGTGTCAGATGATCTGGAACAACGAAACCCTCTGGTTGACTAACGTAGACTTCTTCCTTCAACTCGCCATTCAGGAATGCGGTCTTGACATCCATCTGGTAGATGGTCATGTTCTTACTGGTAGCATTGGCGATGAAGATTCTTATAGCCTCGATGCGTGCAACTGGTGCAAGTGATTCCTTGAAATCAATTCCATCCTCCTGTCGATATCCCTTGGCCACCAACCTAGCCTTGTTTTTCAGAACATCACCATACTCATCAAGCTTAACTTTATAAATCCACTTGAGAGCTATAATCATGACACAGTCTGGTCATGGTACTAATTCCCATACTTGAAGTCAATCAAATTCGTGAATCTCGTCTTGCATGGCTTGAAAGTAGCAGTCTTCAGTCACGGCTGATTTGAAGTTCTTTGGTTTGACTTTCGACAGTACAGAGTTGTACAAGCACCACAAGGCATCGGTTGCAAGTTGGTTTTTGGTGGATACCGGTCGAGATGGATTGCCAATGACATTATCAAGCGGGTGATCCCTGCTTCATTTTCTGAGATGATGATGTGGTTGAGTGACATGAGTAGTTTCTGCTGAACTAACATCCCCGGATGATGATTCTTCTGAACTAGGTTCCAGAGCAAACATGTTTACGAAGGGATCATTGTCAACATGATCAAAAGGATTGTCTTCAATGATAGTAGATCCAGATGCAACACCTTGATGTGAACTTAGAGATTGTAATGTTGAAGATGACGGTGAATGATTTGGAGAAGGTGCATCTTGATCAATAGTAGTAGAAGAAGGTGTACGGCTAAAATGACAGGAACCTGAACTGCTGTAGCAGAAGAAACCAGTCTTTCATCACGAGGAGGTTCTTGGTATTCATCGAATATCGGTTGGAATAATATCTCCAGCTCTTTATTTGTGGGGGGTACATAAGGTGCTACAGGACCGGATTAGGAACAAGCCATGAACTAATTTGTCCAGGCGTCAGTAACGAAGGCATAGGTCCTGTACTGAGTTGCACAGGAGCCATAGGCTCAGACGGCTCATCGAATTGAGCGTGAATAGTTTCCATGATTCGTTGGGTTCTTTTGTTGTAGATTATATAACCCTTCCTACTTGGTGCATAACCAACAAAAATTCCAATATCAGTTGTTGGTTGTAATTTTCCAAGATCCTCGTTGTCATTTATAGGGTAACAAAGAGCACCAAAGACTGGGAGAAAGGTAAGATCAGGCTTCTTTTCATGTACCAGCTCGTATTGGGTTTTGTTATGACGAGTGTGAATGAGGAATTGATTTTGGGTGTAACAAGCAGTAGCAACAGATTCTGCCCATAGAAACATCAGAGCCCTGGAAAATATCAGCATTGTCCTAGCAGCCTCCACAAGAGTACGGTTCCGTCTTTCGACAACGTTGTTCTGCTGTGGAGTCCTCAGAACTGATTTTTGGTGAAAAATGCCGACACTTTCATAATATTCAGTCAGAACTTGATTGAAAAATTTTGTGCCATTATCGGTACAGGTGTATTTGACAGTCTTGTTAAGACCGGCTTTTATTTGCTTCAGAAATTTGATGACGAACTCTGGGGTTTCATCTTTCGATCTCAAAAACTTAACCCAAGTAAACCTAGAATAGTCATCAACGATGACTAAGATGTATTTCTTCCCATTGATTGTTTGCACTTGCATTGGTCCACATAAATCCATATGAAGGGTATTAAGAACTTCCAAGTTAGTGTTTTCAGTTTTGGGTGTGTGGGTATGCTTTTTGCTCTTTCCTAGTTGACATGCGGAGCAAAGATGATCTTTCTCAAACTTCAATCTTGGTAAGCCTCTTACTAAGTTCTTTCTTGAAAGGTCATTGATGGTACCGAAGTTCAAGTGGTTTAAACGAATATGCCATAACCATGATTTGTTCTTGGAGGCTTTGGACAACAAGAAGATTGGGGAGGACTGCATCATGTCTTCAACCGAGATAGTGTACAAATTAGAACCATGAGAACCTTTAATTAATTCAACACCATCTGTATCTCGAACATAACATGAATGCTTCCTGAATGTAACTTCCAAATCAGAATCGCAAAATTATCCAACAGAAAACAGATTATGTCCCAGTCCTTCCACATAGTATACCCTAGAGATCACACTGTCACCAATCACGAAATTTCCATAACCCATGATAGCACCAAAGTAGTTATTCCCGAATCTAATTGTCCTGATGAACTTTTACATGAAATTCCTGAGTCGTGAGCGATCCCCCGTCATATGTTTTTAGCAGCCTAAATCCAAATACCAAAGGATGATCTGTACGACCTATATTTGAAAATAGACGAGAGTTTGGAAAGTTGGATCCTTAATTTTGGTTGGGGTCCAGTTGATTAGCATAAGCAATATCCTTATTCTTAGGTGGAGTGGGAATGCTACCGGGAACTAGCTGGTATGGTTGGTTTTTACGTTGGTATCTAGTTAATGGTTTCTAAAATGTGTGCAATAATGTTGGTGTATTCGCATATGGTTTGATAATTCATAATATTGTGTACCACAAGATTTCCCAAGTGTATGATAATGCAACAGATGCAGACATCATATAAATGTAATTACGTTGCCCTAAAGCTCGACATAAAGGAATACCATATAAATGGCCTACATTGCCTGTGATGATGTTCTATCCAGCAAACAATCCTATGTTCGTCATGGTATTGTTCGTTTGCCAGTGGATAGCTATAAATCACCGACGGGGGATGTCCAATCCTAATTGATCTATTCATAAACATTCGCATTGACTATCTCTAGTAACTGAACATTCATGTTAATGGCTCAACTACGGGAATCGCTACTTAGGCAAACTCGTAATCATATTGTAAAACTTATCACTTGTGTCCAATTTTAAAATTGTGCTTGTTTTCTCACCACAAAAAACTTATTAAAAACAAATCATGTAAAACGTGGGGCTATGAACTCACCTTAAGTGAGTGAATATCAAGTGTATCACAATGAAAATGGTCATGGTAATGATCGAGATGCAACTAATCCTATATAGGTCATATAAGTACTAATCACATTGGGTAACTACTACTTATATAATTCTATATAGCTAATCACCATCTAATTGTTTTAGTGAAATCATATTTATAAAGTTAAAACGTTTATAAATATACCTTTGGTAAAAATGACTTAACTTTCACGTTTCAAGGTCGCGTTTCTTGCGTTACTTATGTTCACGCTTTCAATCTTAGTGACGTATCAATATATGGACATTTTTGTATTTCATGTCCTCTGATGATCAGGTGATTTTTACTGTTCATTCAGTTTTAACTTTTCTTTAATAACTTAAATTAAGTAAAACTCAGTAAACGTCGTTATTTTATTCGTTTTGATTCGTTTTAGCTTTTCTTTCGTGCAAGTCTTCGTTATTGAAAGTTCTATCAATTTATTGTGTTTTCAAAAGATATGTTTTATGTCATGATTAGTAACTTTTACAAAAATAGTTTTATAAAAGTATTTTTTTTTTTCTTATACATTTTAATGTATATAAACTCGCGTAATTCATAACTTCTTCGTATTTAATTGGAATTTATCGTTTCTTATTGTTTTGAATCTAAAATTATGTGTGATTTAATAAAAATATCAAATTCTGTTTGTAGATGTTTTATAACTAGTTTTGATAAAAAATTTTTTATAACTCTGGTTATTATCGCTAAACTCGTAATCTACGATCGTTTTTCGTTATATATCTGGTTTTTCAAGTTTCTTACCTTTTTGGATCGTTCATGAGTTGTAGTATGTTTATTTAAAAGAAAATCCAATGCCTAAAAATTATGTGCCAAATAAAGCCCCTATATATCTTTTAGAGTTTATTTTGTATAACTTTGTTTATTATATACTTTTTTATTTAGTAAATACCATAAGTCTTCAATATTCTTAATATACTAGTCTTTAATATTAATAGTGTCCTTTTGTTCCATAAATTTTCCCTATATGTCAACATGTGTCCATGTATCAAGATTAACAAGTCATTAAAAATACATGAAATAAATAACTTGTCACTTAAGTAACTTTTTAACTACAAGTTTATTACATATAAATTTTTACATTTTACAAAAACTTGTTACAATACTTATATCCCTTTATAGCTAGGATACTTTCCAATCACCTAACATATGAAAAAGTGTACAAAATGATGATCACAAGTAAAAACTATTTTTACATGTTTAAAAGTCCTAAATGGTGATTTTGCTATATAAACTAACATATGCATAAAATGATAAATGTAAGGACATAAAGGGTTTTAGATGACCTTAATGAGAGGTCTGATTGATAGCCCAAAACAATCTAAAACCCATTACTTTAGATGAAAAACTAAAGCTTGCACACTTGAAAACCCTAGTTTTCCAAGAAAACCCTAATCTTGCAATACTTACTTCACTACTTGTAAACCTTTAACCAACCCTTGCAAACAACTTAAGACATCTTAGATATGATGTAGGTATCTGTGTATGGTCTTGGAAAATCAAACTATGAATTATATAAAAGGGGGTTTGTTTGCCGTGGGTTTATAAGGCAAAAGTGGAGAGAAATTTTGATTTTTTTGTTAAGTGTTGAAGTGTATGAGTTATCTTACTAGTATACAAGACTTATATGCATGCAAGACTAGTCAAAAAGGTGTATAGGAAGTCTTTGAGACAAGATGAGTAAATCTAGTGAAGTCTTTGGTCAAGGTAAGGTCCTTACATGTAAAAGTCTCATGGTTTAATTAGATGTTGTATGTACAATGCAAGTTGCAAGATTTTTGTCATATTTCTTTGTATCTCTTGCTACAAATCCGGCCATAGATGCATATGTATGATAATATTTAGTAAATTTTGGGTATTGGGTATAATTATGGGTATTTGTTAAAGCGTAGAAAAGTTTTGGTGGTTCCGGGTATGCCTAAACGTATTTTAGCGCGAAACGTAATCAATTTACGCAATTTTTTCTAATAAATTTAAAACGATAATACAAAGTTAATAATTATCTTCAAAATAATTACTTAACACTTGCTTGATGTAAACATTTAATTGTTTGACGCCCGTTTACATTGAACGATAATTTTTAGCTTACGCAATTTAACTTAACGTTTACGATTTAAAGCAAACGCGTACAATACTAAAAATACATAGTGAATTTATTGACGACGTCAATGACCCTAAAACACGGGGTGTTATAGTCTCCCCCCGTTAAGTGAGCCTTGTCCTCAAGGCTTAAGACATGGCACTTGACGACGGTGCGGTCTTTGTGAAGAGGTGTGGATATTTCTTCCTGAATTGATCTTCGCGTTCCCATGTGAACTTAGGACCTTTCCTAGAGTTCCATTGAACCTTGACTAGTGGAATGCGGCTTTGCTTCAACCGTTTAACTTCATGGTCCGTGATCTCTATAGGTTCCTCGACAAACTGAAGCTTGTCATCAAAGTGATGTCCATCCAACGGAACGGCTAATGGTTCGTCGGCATAGCACTTTTTCAAGTTGGATACATGGAATGTATTGTGAACCCTGCTTAGCTCTTCAGGTAGCTCAAGCTTGTAAGCAACCTCTCTAACCTTTTCTAACACCTTGAAAGGTCCAACATACCTAGGGTTCAACTTCCCCTGTTTTCTAAAAACGTATGACCCCTTTTCCAGGCAAAAATTTTAAGAAATAAACTTTATCCCAACTGGAAACTCCATTTGGTCTTACATTTTAAATCCCGCGTAACTCTTTTGGCGGATCGCGAGAAGCTTGCATTTCGCTTGATTTGAACGATTTTCAGTGTGGTTCTTGCACTATTTCTAGACTAGTAAGTTGAACTTCTCCAACCTCGGTCCAACAAACGGGTGAATGGCACTTTCGACCGTAAAAGTGCTTCAAATGGTGCAGCCTTGATGCTAGCGTGATAGCTATTGTTATATGAGAACTCAGAACGCTAATGGAAAATTGGTTAACCCACCCTTTCCAAAGGTCATTGCACAAGCACGCAAAACTTTCCTAAGAGTGTTTGATAGTCATCTCGCTTTGCCGTTTGTTTGTGGATGGTACGCAATACTTATATCCAGACTAGTACCCAAAGCATTCTAAAGTGACCTCCAGAAATCTGATGCGAACCTAAGGTCACGATCACAAATAATCGAGAGAGGTATTCCATACCTCGTGACCACCTACTTTATGTACATTCTTGCAAGTTTATCCATCGGATCAGTCTCTCTCATCGGCACAAAGATTGCAGACTTAGTGAGTCGGTCAAAAATTACCCAAATGGTGTTGTAGCCTTGTGACGACTTAGGAAGCTTCGTGACAAAATCCATAGTGATATTGTCCCACTTCCATTGAGGGATATCGGGTTGTACCAACAATCCTGATGGACTTTGATGTTCTGCCTTGACCTTGGCACAAGTCAAACATTTGCTAACGTAGGTATCAATGTTTGCCTTTATATTGGGCCACCAATATAGCTTTTTCATGTCTTGATACATCTTTTCAGAACCCAGATGGATAGAATACTTTGACTTGTGGGACTCGTGCATGATTACAGTCCTCAAATCACCATAGCATGGTAACCAACTCCTGCCATTGAAACATAGAGTTCCATCCGCACGGGGTTCCAACTTTTCCGTTCTAAATTTCTCCGGATCCTTAGAATTTTCAACCAACATGCCTCCAACATCTTCGTTCTTGATGTTCTCTGGTTTCCGTGCTTCAGTTTGAGCATCCAAAATTTGTTTGGGAAGATTCAAACCTATAGTCATGACTAAGGCTCAAACCCTTAATGGTGGCTCTCGTTCCTTCCTGCTCAAGGCGTCAGCGATAATTTGCTTTCCCTAGGTGATAACGAATCTCGCAGTCGTAATCACTAAGCAATTCTAACCAACGACGCTGCCTCATATTCAGCTCCTTTTGATTAAGAATGTGTTGTAGACTCTTGTGATCTGTGAACACCATACAATTGGTTCTGTACAAATAGTGTCTCCAAAGTTTCAGAGAAAACACTACCGCTCCAAGTTCCAAATCATGAGTTGCATATTTCTTCTCATGAATTTTCAGTTGGCGTGATGCATAAGCAATCACCTTCTCTCCTTGCATCAACACAGCGCCCAAACCCTTGATCGAAGCATCGCAGTATACGATAAATTCTTCGCTTCCTTCAGGTAATGCCAGAATTGGTGCACTACACAACTTCTGCTTCAACAATTAGAACGATGTTTCTTGTTTTTCACCCCACTCAAACTTGACCTTCTTCTGAGTGAGCTTGGTCATTGGTTTGACAATCTTTGAAAATCCTTTGATGAATCTTCAATAATACCCAGCAAGACCTAAAAATTGACGAATCTCCATTGGTAACTTAGGAAATGCCCAATCTTTAATGGATTCGATCTTGGCGGGGTCCACGTGAATACCCTAGCTGTCAATCACATGACCGAGGAACTGTACCTTCGGGATCTAAAATTCACACTTGGAAAATTTGGCATACAACTCCTCTTTCTTAAGCAACTCTAAGATTAGCTTAAGGTGCTCTTCGTGTTCTTGCTTGTTCTTTGAATATATCAGAATATCATCAATAAAGACAATTAACTTGAAATTCATAATGGCCGTAACGAGTTTTGAAAGCGGTTTTTGGAATGTCTTCTTCTCGAACCCTCAGTTGGTGATAACATGACCTTAGGTCGATCTTTGAGTAGACACTCGACCCTTGAAGCTGGTCAAATAAATCATCAATTATTGGGAGCGGATAACGGTTCTTCACCGTCAGTTTATTCAATTCCCGGTAATCAATGCACATTCGAAACGATTCGTCCTTCTTCTTGACAAACAAGACTGGAGCTCCCCAGGGTGAGGAACTAGATCTTATAAAGCCTTTGTCGGACAACTATTTCAGTTGC
>BQNB010102363.1:8872-24264 GCA_026074375.1 Tanacetum coccineum | reverse complement strand
ACCTTCAAATAGTTTTCAAAATTTGGTAAACCCGTTAGCACCGTGCTTAAATGGGTTCCAAAGGTTGTTGTCTAATTTGACAAGTTAATGGCTTGTAATCATTTCAGATGGCAACCCGCGCTTCAAAATAATGGTTTGTTATTAAATGACAGATAACAACCCAATCTTCAGATAAAAGGAAAATGTACGATTCAATGCGTTATCCTTAACAACAAAAAGAGAAATCTTTTCGTTCTTGAGTTATTCAATCAAAACATTAGCTCAAGTCAATGGCTTTTGTATACTTCAGTAAGAGACCCGTGTTATCAAAGAAAAGAAAGTGTACATGTTAGTACACTTATCTTAAGAAAAGAAGAGAAGTCTTTTTGTTTTCAAGCAAAAATTTTCAAAATGTTCTCAAAATCTTTCAAAATTTTGCTCATCAAAATGACTTGTGTACACATTAGTGCACAACTCGGTTTTTCAAATAAAAGGGAAGTGTACGATTCAGTGCGCTTTACCTTAAAAAGAAGAAAAATCTTCTTGCTTATGAGCATACTTATCAAAAACTTTTCACAAGTTTGCTCAAAATCTTGACTACTAAGTATTTATGCTTAGAACTCGGACCTCAATGAAAGGAAAGTGTACATTTTTCCTCGCAACTTCTCGGACTTGAGCTAATTCATTAAGATATTCAAAATCTTGAGCTCAAGTAAAGATTTTTTAAATTCTTGAACACAAAATTTCAAGAGTATATAACAATCTTTTAAAATTGTGTGTTCAAGACTCCCTTCCTCACTAAATTTTTCAGTCTATATACAAATTTTGAGGGGGAGCAAGAGAAAAATGTTCCAATAATAATAATCATGCGAATATAACCGTTTTCTCCCATATGCTTTCAAATCTCAAATAGCCATTTTACTTCATTGATATCAAAAACATCATATGGTATGTTATTTTTGAGGGGGAGAAAATTGGACTAATATGTGATGTGATCGTCTTTGACTTAGGTATGTAACTCTTTCCTCCATGTGCGAAACAATTTCGAATATCGATGCACATGTGCAGGGGGAGCATTTCTTAAAAAGATAAAACTTTCAAAGTATCACACATTTTGATTTATATCAAACACTTTGATTGATTTTTAATGGTTTTATGGTTTCAATCTTTATACCCAACAACCAACTAATTCACGATGACGATGAAGTCATAAGGTGGTTAAGGTTAGGTATACGTTATATAATCCAACCAGAACCGGAGGGATCTACCCAAGGACATTCCATTAGACAGATTAGAAGTCCTTAGGTAAGATGGAGTTGAATGAGAATATAGGAAAAGTGTTGACTAAGGCACGAGTTATCACCGAAACAATCACAACATGGTGATAGTAATGACGTCTTGGTAAACATTGAAGGGGTTAAAGAATAAAAAAGAAATGTGATGAAAAGGGTGAAAAGAATAAGCCCTCCACACAAGTAGGCAGAAACCGAGTCAATACATAATCTATTGGATATCACAAAGATGATATTTGGTATTGAATACAAGACATCATGGACCCAATGATGCAAGGTGCACAACCCTTCCCAGCCACTCAAGTTTCCCTCTATAGATTCTTGTTTCAATTGTCATGAAGGTTAAATATATCATCTATCGATTCTCTCACTCTAAGTTAGTTGATATTAAAAAGGTGGTAGTCAGCTCTAGCCTCCGCTCACTAAAACCAAAACTCACTGATTGAGTCTAGAGCCAAAAGAGATCAATTTACAAATCTCGTTAGGACACAATTCCATAATGAAGATCTTGCAAGAACATTCAGAGTGATACTCTTTAGTACTTCATAGTGACGAATGGAAATCCTTCTAGTGTCAACATTAAACAACACTACGGTAGGTTACTTGTAAGATTATTTACGAATCAAACTAGTGTTAATTGGAAATTGATAGGTGTAAAATACACATATCCATTTATATCTAAAAATAACCCAAATAAACCCAAAACAGACCAAAAATAGCAAAGATATGCTTGTATTTGTGTTTTGTGTATGCAGGTACGGATAAGTCAAAAATCGCAAGAAAACAGTCAAAAACAAGTAAGCACAGATACGAGAATCAGAAGAGTACAAAGCCGAAGCTAGAAAAGTCAAGCATCAGTCAAAATCAGCTAAGAAAAAAATCAAAATCCAGTCAAAGTGGTCAAACAAAGTCAACAAGACCTAAAACATTCCAGTTTAACCCTCTAACTTTTCAAAAAATTACAAAAATAGTCCCTGGGCCTTAATGGGCCTCAAAACCCTTTGATTCTACACCCGGATACCAATAAGGAGGGGTCAGTTATATAAACTCCAAGGGCCAGTTTTGCAATATCTTAAACTCTCTTTATAACTAAAAAGAGTAAAAAGAAGAGAGGGACTGAAATTGCCAAGAGGGCAAAGTTCAAACTGAATTTACCTCGATTCAGTTATAAAAATGGCGCGAAGGCCATTTACTGTTCATCATCGTCTCCATTTCACCACATGGGTAAAAACAAAGGGAAAACGTAAATCAAGGGGTTAGATGGTCAATTCAAGAGCTCTACATCAATAAGGAGGGGTCAAATCGGTCATATCATTATTCACTTAAGCATCAAAGCCACGTCAGATGAAGGAAAGCACAAGGGATATTGATTTTTACTCTTGGATCACTCACACAAGAAGCACAAAGGTCACATCAAGGATTGCCAGCTTAGCAATCCGTGTGAATCCCAAGGCTTGATCTAACGGATGAGATAAGAGATCCAATGATTGAAGAATAGGATGGTGATGATTAGAAGGAGCATGGGCAAGAAGGCACACCTAGAAGCTTCATCAGCCATCTATAAATAGACCTCACTTCTCAACACCAGATGATTTTTTTTCATATCTAGTTTTTTTTAGTAAATTTTAGTCTAGCTTAAATTCATATTTTTCTTAAATGTAATTTTCCTTTTTCAAGTAATGTAATCAGTTTCTTTAATTAATGAAATTCAGTTCTTATTGTTTTAAATCTCATTTTTCTAAGCAATCATTTAAAGTCAAAAGCTCTCTTAATAAGCCAAAATTGGCTCTATAAGCTAATATTAAGCTCTTATCAGTCTATAAAGATGAATAGAGCTAATTGAATTAGAATTAATCTCACTTATTAAACCTTAAATCAATTTAAATCTTACATGGATCTTATTGGATTAGAGCTTTTTGGAGGGGATCTTAACTTGGAAGAGATCCCAAGGACTTATACCCTAGCTTATTAATAAGCTAGGGATCTTGTAGCTGCCTTTATTGGTTCTTTTTGTTTAGTCTACAGGAGTCAAGTAAGATTTTCTTTCATTCTTCTTTAATTTCAATATTAAATTGCTTAGTTATTATAGCTTACATGGCTTAAAATATGCTTTATTTTGCTTATTCCTTGCTTATTAGTGTTTTAATATCTCTTCGAGTTCTTATAGTTTGTAAGTCCTCATCTGTTTTTGTTTAAATAGGTAATGAAATCATGTTAGTACAACTTTCAGTCATAAAACCTCTTAAAAATACTCTAGCTTATTCATAAGCTAGAGAGCTTATAGCTGCCTTAATTGGTTCCTTTTGTTTAGCTAAAGGATCAAGTAAGTTTCTCTTTTCATTCTTCTCTAATTTCAGTTTAAATTGCTTAGTTATAGTTTATATGCTTAATATTGCTTATTTGCTTATTCTCTTTGCTTATTAGTGCTTAATTTAGTATAATCTAGCTTAATAATCATAGTTGCTTATCTGCTTTTGATTAAATTAGTTTAAATCTTAGTCTTTCATATATTTGTCTTAAAAACCTCTCAAAATCCAAAAATATTAGCTTAATTAGTTAAGATCTTAGAATTTTACTTATTCAGTTGTTTAATCATGATTGCTAAGTTTGTTTTAAGCTAGTTTTTATCTGGTATTTAGAATTTGTTCATTAGATTCCTCTTAAAAAGTTTTTCTTAAATCTGTCATAGTCTAAAAGGGGTGTTTGGTTTAGTGCACTCTTGAATTGCACTAGCAGTACTAACATAAGTTAGTACTGCTGAACCTTTACACTACCAGTACTAACCATAAGTTAGTACTGTTAGCTTAGATTTTAGCTTGCCAAAATCAGTAGGATTAAGTTTAGTTATAGCTTATTATGAATTTAATTTTAGTTTTCATTTTCTAGCTTATTTCATTGCTTATTCTGTTATCAAAAGTCAAATTGCATCAGCAGTGCTTTCACTTGAAAGAACTGCTGAACTTTTACACTAGCAGTACTAACCTCAGTTAGTACTGCTGTGTTCTTAGCTTAATTTGGATAGATAATTTTAAGGTTTAGCTTACCAAATTCAGTAGGAGTTAAGTTTTAATATAGCTTAATATAGTTTAAGTCTTTAATTTTGTTTTCTAGCTTATTGTCTTAGCTTATTTTGCTGTCAAAAGTCATAAAAAACCTTAAAATTCCAAAAACAGTACTTAGAAACTTTAGGATTTAAATTTGTTAATTCAAGCTTTTAAGTCTAGGTTTTATAGCTTATTTAGATGGATAATAAGTAGATTAATAAGTTCTTAAAGTTTTAAAGTCTAGTTTAGCTTATTAAGTTTTCTAGTCTATTTGGAGTTTGTGTTACTTTGCTTATTTCCTGAGTTTGCTTGTTTCATGCTTAATTTCAGTAGTTTAAAAGCACTTCTAGCTTAGTTTTCTTTGCATTTTTAGATTAAGCACATCATAAGCTTTCTAGATCACTTTTCCTTTTTAGAATTAAGCTTAAATTGAGCAGTTTATAGCTAGCTAAGTAAAGATAAGCTCAAAACCCTTCTTTCTGAGGTCAGTTTAGAAATAAGCTTTTATTGAGCTTATTTGTGAGTTTCAGCCCAAGTAGCTTTTATTAATTTTGTTCCCACTAGCTTCCTTTACAACTTTGCTTCTTTGAGTTTTTCATTTTAAGCTCGTTAAAATTTCGAATGCTTATTGGACTTAATTTGTGATCGGGATAGATTCTCAGGGTAGATAGTGTAACTTTCAAATTTAGTTGTTTACTAAGTCGGCCCTCCGTTAGTTGTTAAGTTTCCCCGTTAGTCTCTTAGATCTTTGCACCATTAGTCCATTAGTTAAGTTGTTAACTAAGCTTATTAGTTTTAATTAGTAATTAGGTTTAATTTTTAATTAGTTTAATTAAACTTTTATATAAAGATAAAAATTAGGGCTTTTATTTTTAATAATTTTCTTCACTTTTTCTTTAGTGAAATTTTAGTTCACATTTTTAGGGTTAAATCTTAGTCAATGTGCTTTATAATTGCATTTCCGTATTTGTTTAATTGTTCATTTTAATTTTATTTTTCATATCTTTCCCAATCAAATATCTTTGCTTCATTCAAATCAGAATCCGATCCTAAACGTGGTTTCAATTGCACTAGTCATTGGGGATAACGACCCGGGTGATCATACTTGCCCGGTTTAACATACGTATATTATATATTATATATTATTTTTGTAAGTCTTGACTTTTTACCTTGGTTAAAGGTGAATGGTTGGAATTTACCTAAGTACTATTTTTATTATATATTTTATAGGTACGTAAAACTTGCAAATCAGTTTTTGGCGCCGTTGCCGGAGACTAGTGTTTACGATTCCTACGTTTTATATTTGTTGATTTGGTTTGAAGATCCTTTCATCCTCGAAAGTTTCATTCTTGTTTTAAAATTCAAAAATAAAAAAATATATATATAAAAAAAAGTAAAAAAAATATTTTCCTTTTCTTTTTAGTATAAGTAAAAAATAAAAATATAAAGCCTTGGTTAGAAGATCAGCTACATTGTCATCAGTGTGGATTTTGAGCACCTGGATAAGTTTCTTCTTATAAGCATCCCTAATGAAGTGGTGCCTAATTTAAATATGCTTTGTTTTGGGATGATATACTGGATTCTTCACAATGCATATAGTACTTTTATTATCAATGTAGATTTTTGTGTTCGTGAAATTGAACCCATAGTCTAACATTTAATTCTGAATCCACAAAACTTGCCCACAACAATTTGCAGGAGCAACATATTCTACCTCTGTAGTAGAAGTAGCCATAAATTTCTTGCTTTTTGCATTGCATAGTCACTATCTAAGTAGGCTTCCAGCATAGTCACTATCTAAGTAGGCTTCCAGGTCAAATGATGACACTCTAAGATACCAAAGGCCTAGTTTGGGTTTGCCTTTTAGAAACCTAAAGATTCTCTTGACAGCATGTAAATGAGAGGTCTTTGGAGTGACCTGAAACCTAGAACAAGCACAGACTGCAAACATAATATCAGGCCTAGAAGGGAGTCAGTATATAAAAGAGCCCAATCAGTGTCTATAGAGTATGAACACCACATCACTAGCTTCCTCCTCTTAGATAAGGGCTTCTGGGTCTCAATGGTGTACTAGCCGTCCTTTACATTGCCAAAGATCAAACCTTCTTCAAGGATTTCTGAAACATACTTTCCTGACTGATAAAGATACATCTTCATTTGTTTGACTTGTAATCCAAGAACAGAAGCGTAACGCTCTCCCATAGACGCTCATCTGAAATCTCACTCTTCATCAATGCATAAATTTATACACCAAAGATCTCCTATTGTTAAACCAAAATTACATATCATAACCAATAAACTTGTCTACAACCACAGCAGTCATTTTGTCCTTCTTAATCGAAAAGAGTATGTCACTGGTTCACTCTTTTGTATCCACGCTTCAACAAGAAAGTAGAATAAAGTAGCATACCAGGCCTTCGAGCTTGGTGTAAACCATAGAGAGCATTCACTACCTTGTACGACCTTCTTAGCGATAGTTCGGATCTACAACTTGGGGTTGAGACACACTATACCTCCTCATTCAACTTTCTACCATACTGGAAGACACTTTTTACATCATTTGAATAGACTATGGACCTATGTAAGATTGCAAAGGCTAAAATGATCCTAAATGGCTTCAATCCTAGGCGCAAGAGCAAAAACCTCATCATAATCTATCCTTTCCTCTTGCCTATGTCCTTGAGCAACCAACCTTGCCTTATTCCTAACCATAACATCTCTTTCATCCTTCTTATTTCTGTAAACCTATTTAGTTCCAATTGCCTCTTCCCTGAAGGCAAATCTACAGAATCCAAACTTTTGACTCTTGAATTGACAGCGGTTCTTCGGATAGTCATTCAACCCAATTTCATCTTTAAGTGCTTTAGATATCTGCTGGTTATATTTTGTGAAAGAAACAGCAAATAACAATGCTGAAGTCCTTATGATTATTTCTTCTCTGCTTTTGAATATAGCTTACAAAAGCATGGGCTCCAGAACTTGTAGTCACCTTGCTTCTTCTTTGAACTGTTGATTTTGGATCTCTAAGAATAAGAGTTGAAGGATGAATGGAGTTAATCCTAGATGTGGGAATAGGACTAACATTCATAACAGTTTCTAAATTTGTGAAGTCTGCCACTGCACCCTCATCATCATAGGATGCATGATTGAAAATACCATCAGTAGGATTGTCATAAATTTCCTCAAGAGCAGGTATTTCTGAATCATCTTGGTCAGCATTTGTTGGTTCAGTGAAGGATAGTCCACCATAAGGACTGGCAGTATTAACTGGTTTGCTAGCAGTATTAACTGTGTTAGTACCGCTAGCTTTAGCAGCTCCACCAGAAGGACTGGCAGTACTAACTGGTGTGCTAGCAATATTAACAGTGTTAGTACCGCTAGCTTTAGTAGCTCCAGCTTGAAAAATTAAATCCTTAGTATCTTTTTCAAACTCCTTCCTGAGAGCTTCAGCTGCATCATGAGCCTCCTATTCTTGTCTTTAAGTCTTTGAAGCTCATCCAAAAAGACTTGTTCCTCCTTATCCACTGGTTTATCATTTGACTTTGGTTCAGGATGTTTGTTAGGTTCTTCACCTTCACTACTTGCTTTTGAGCTCTTGACTGTTGAAGAATAAGAAGACCAGATTGGTAGTACAAAGGAATCTTGAGCAGATTCAGCTTCTAGTTTAGAATCACCTGCATCAATATTATCTTGTGTACCTGCACTATGATTAGCTTCTTCTGGACCTGCATGATTGTTAGCTTGATTCTCCGATCTAACAGGTTGATAATTCATTGAATCAGTTAAATAATCAAGATCAAACAGCCAAGTTGGTCCTTTTCCTGCAACATTTGGTTTATTTTCTAAAAAGGTTATGTGCAGGTTTTCTTCACTTCTTGGTTTCTATATTGTATACTCCAAAAAGCCTTGCTTTGTAAGAATTCCTACTAAAAACCTTCATTGATTTACCCAGCAACTTGCCCAGGTTGGTCAATGGTATTCAACGATGGTCACTTGCTCCCAAAAGGTCTATATAGCTTAGGTTGGTATTTTACCAGTTTCTAAGTTAATACGGTGTCTTATTTGAGGCTCTGGTAACTAATACCATTTTAAGGACCATAAACAAGCAGTACTAAACAAAATGGCTTCTAGCCCAAAAAGTGTTAGGTAAAAATGAATTTGCTAGCATAGTCCTAGCAGCCTTAATTAGGGTCTTGTTCTTTCTCTCAACAACTCCATTTTGTTAAGGAGTTCTAGCATTACTGTATTCCCTTTTGATCCCTTTTGACCCATAGAATTCAATAACATCCTTGTTCTTAAATTTTGTACCATTATCACATCTAATAGTTTTAACTTTTTGATTTAATTGGTTCTCATTTTGTCTTATAAAGTCCTAGGATTCCATAGTTTCATCCTTAGTTCTTAAAAAGAACACTCATACTAAAACCTGATAAAAATCATCAGTGATAACTAGGCAATAAGTCATTATGTTTCAAAGATCCTTACAGATGTAGGTCCCAAATAAAATCATATGAAAAAGCTGTAAGGTGTTGACAAATTGAGCTTACTGTTTTGGCCTTTACAGGAGGCCTTGTGTTGCTTTCATTTTGACAAGACACAAGAGTGGTCATTTTGAAAAAATTCTTTGAAGGTAAACCTTCTTACAGGTTTCCCTTCCCAAGTTTGTTTCCGTTTTTAAAGTTGACATGACCCAACCTCTATTGCCCATTTGTTTTAGATTCATCACATAGTTGCTTTGCAATCAAAAAAAGCTAAACACTCCAGAAGGAATCATGTTCTCTTAACTGAATACTGTACATATGTTTTGTCTGGGGATTTAAGTTATACTTTATATTTATAAGGTAACTTAAATTAGGAGCAAAACAAGACATTCTGTGTCAGTGAAAAGGAACTTTGAATCTTCTTGTCACACATCTGTGACAAGACAAAGAGATTAAAATGCGTAGTGTCTTTCACTAAAGCACAATCTTTAAAATTAAATTTCCCGTTTTTATTTTTCCTTACGGATATGTAAACCTTGTACATTCTCCAAACGCACTAGGGCCACCATTAAAGTCTTGATAATCAGCAAGATAGGCCTTGTTTTCCAGTTATGTGCCTGGGAAATCCACTATCAACACTCCTCTTGTTCTGTAAAGCTCTGTGTGGATAATCTTGCACATGAAATAAAAGAGATTAGATTCTCTTAGGGACCCAAGCCTTTTTGGGCTTGAGTTTTCCTAGTGGATCTTTGAAAGTAGCACAATTTCTAGGTCTTGATCCACCATTGTATTTGGAGACATTGTTCCAGTTATGTCTTGATTGTCTCCAATTACAACCTGCTGAGGGCTTAACAGCAGTTTCTATTTTTCCCCCAACAACACTAACTGAATTTACCTCAACAGTATTAACTTTTTGATTTGAAAATTTTGTTCTAAGTGCTGTTGTTTTGTTTAATGACTTTCCAAAAGTTGATCTCATAGGCTTAACAGTATTAAATTTCCTAGTACTAGTAGATGGTACTACTATCTGTTCAATATATGCTAGCTAGATTTAACATTATTAGTACCGCTAGCATCCTAGCTAGTTATTAACTGGAATTTTCCCAGATTAAGTGCAGTACTTGCTGGTAGGAACAAAATGATTTGATGATTTATATTTTTGCACATTGTTCAAATGGCCAATCTCATCTTTGATAGACTTCTTCCTCATCTATTGTTCAACTCAACTTGTTTAGCCATCCTCTTTTCATGGAAATCACAATCTCTGATAAGATGACTAAGACTTCCACATACAAAACATGCTTTTGTAGCAAACCCATATCCCAAACCTTTCTTGTCAACATTAGGATTTTTACTATGTATGATATTGTTTTCTTTAACAGATTCCCTAGGGGTTTTTTACTTGACTTATTAGTATTAGCAAACTAGGTTGTTCTGTTCTTTTGTAGGTTTTAGGACACACATTATTCATCATATCTGACGATACTCCTCAATGATAGAGATCTAAGACCAGACTTTTGGTTGACATACACATTAGGTCTCATTAGCAACTGGTTCTCGACCTAATTGTAGGATGTTTTTTCACTATTGTTAGATTCACAAGTATCAAAGGTCACTGGTTTGGGGTTCAGGTTCACTAGTTGAGATGTTTTGGGACCTATATAAACTGTGAGTAATCTATTACAATATCGGTCAGATGGCCATGAATTCCCTGTCATAGGTGGGGGTACAGCATGCATTCCTTCTGTGGTAACAAACATCATACAAGGTAGATTTCTAACCACTTTCCTTATTCATAAATACACTTGTACAAAACTTCATTTTACATAGCCTCCAAAATTTAACCATTCTTATCTCGTGGATCCCCTTCCTAAAGCCCTAAACTTATCATTAGCACTCCTTTGACTCTTTTGGCAATAGACTCAAAGATTTTAGAAGAGTTGTGCCATTTTCTACTTTAGCTGTTTAATCTTCTATTTTCTTTTTGAGCTTCTGCCAAGAAAGTTTCTTAAGGCTATGTTAGGACATCTGTTTTATCATCTAAGTTATTTTCATAAACTTTTTCTTTTGGCTATACAAAAGTTGACCTTGTTGATGGAGCAATCTAACTGTGCTTCAACTTCTTTAAAGCTTGAGTATATGCCTGTATCTCTATGTTTGCATCACTAAGTTGTGCTCTTTGATCATCATACAGTTTTTTAAGTTTATCATATGATGCAACACATTCATTAGAACAAGATTGTACCTCTATTTCTGAGCTTGAATTATTGCAAGCCATCAAAGCATAATCTTCTATGTTCTTCTGAATGAATGGTCCAATCTATACCTTCTCTATCAATGGTCACCAATGCTTTAGAGTCCTCCTGATTGCCAGATCTTCTTCCATTCTTTTTGCCCTTATTCCCCAGAGTTCCAAGCATCTCTCCTCCTACTATCTTGATTTCCCTTGGTTCTACACTCTCTAGCAAAATGGCCTGTCTTGTGGCAATTATAGCACTCGACTTTGGTTTTATCAAAACCAACTGGTTCTTTTGCATCAAATTGTAGCTTTCTACCAGTCTTTTTGTAGAACTTTTTCATTCTCATCGAAATCATGGCCACCTGCCATTTCAAGTCCATTTCTTCTAAGTCATATTCATCAAGCTGTTCCAAGTCCTCATGATCCAGTTGAGGGCAACTTGATTGATTAGCAAGTAAGGAGTATGATGAAGTTTGTTCATACTGTGAGTTTTGACCAGAAGGATTAGAAACACTATAAGCGGTACTAACATCATTAGTACTGCTAGTGTTCTCAGAGACAAATGCTACATTTTGCGTGCTAGAGGATGATGCAGTAGAGCCTTTTACATCATTCTCAAAGACTCTTAGATTATTATACAGATCATCAAAGCTGAGACTGTCCACTCCTGGTTTGGTCCTCATAATTAAGGAAACTTGAGACCAGGCAGAAGGTAGAGATCTAAGGAATTTCTGATTTGCATCCTCAGTGGATACACCTGCTCCATGAATCTCTAATTGACTCAGAAGACTTTGGAACCTGTCATAGCCTTTATGAAGCCCTTCTGAGTTTGATACAGAGAATCCTTCAAACTGTTGCTTTAAGATATACTTCTGCATCTTCTTTGATTCGTCATTTCCACCAAATCTGGATTTGATGGCATCCCACATCTCTTTTGCATCAGTCATCTTATGAAATTTAGCAAGATGATCTTCTGGTAGAGCCATAAGCAAAGTGGTCCTTGCTTTTCTTTCTCTTTCTCTGGCTACAATTTCTTCTGCAGTTCTTGGAGGCAGAACCTTGATTTGTCCTTGTGTATCTGTGGTGATTGATACAGGACCATTTCCATTTTGTATAACCTCCCAGATAGGATAGTCTGTATGGGCTAAATAATGTTCCATTTTCATGGCCCATATGTCATATTCTCCCTTTTTGAGAATAGGAAGTTTGATGGTTGAAACTGTGTGAGGAGTTTGTTGTGTTGGTGTTTGTGATGATGATGGTGGAGGTGGTGGTGGTGGTGGAATTTCATCTTGTGATCCAGACATGTTTAGTTTTGTAGGATGGAGATGTATAACTGGTTTTGTTTGTTCTTCTTACTCAGAGTTTCTCACAGGCTCTGATACCACTTGTGAGTCCCTAACTGAATAGATCTTTGTAGCCTACTAAGGGTGATAGCCAACTTGTATAAATACAGTTTGACTATATAGAAACACTGACTATGAATACTATGTGCTAATGCGGAATCTTAACACAAGTACTAAGAAGAACAATGAAAAACTAAATAATGATTTCTATTAATCTGCTTTGAGTGATTACAGATTACTAACTATGAGATATGATTGTATGAGATGTATATTGAACTGATATCTCTAACTATGCCGTGAGGGATCCTTTTATAAACCAAGGATAAACCCTAACAGACTTACAAAACGCGTAAAAGATAATACATATCTTTTCCTAGAATATCTCATACATATCTCTTAAACGGTACTAACTAATTTCAACTAATCGGTACTAACTAACTGATCAGTACTTAACACTTTGTACTGTCAGTACTAATTATAACTATCGGTACTAACTATTATTACTAACGGTACTAAGTTAGGAAAACATAATTCCCAACATACCCTTTTCAACTTGTTCCTTTATGAAGTGATATTTGACATCGATGTGCTTGGTACGGGAATGCTGGACTGGATTGCACGAGATGGTTATGGCTGCCTTTGAGTCACAATACATAGGTATTTTATCAAAGTGAAAGTCATAATCTGTGAGCTGAGTTCTCAACCATAGAACTTGAGCGCAGTACGCAGATAAAGACACATACTCGGCTTCTGCTAAAGACATTGAAGTGCAGTCTTGCTTCTTTGACGACCAGCTGACTAACTTATCACCTCCTAGAAATTGTATACCACCAGATGTGCTTTTACGTGTATCGATACAGCCCGCGTGATCCGAATCTAAAAAAGCAGTTAGTTCGAAACCGGTGTCCTTCAGATACCAGAGTCATATGTTAATGGTATTCTTAAGGTACCAAAAGATCCGTTTAACCGCAGTGAGATGTTTCTCAGTCGGTCTCGCTTGATAGCGAGCACAATAACATGTTGCATGTACAATATCTGGTCTACTTGCTGTTAGGTACATGAGTGCTCCGACCATACTACGATATTTCGTTTGGTCAACCGGAGTTCCACTCAAGTTAGCATCTAGGTGTTTTGTAGCCATTGGAGTACCAATGCTATCACATAAGGTCATACCATACTTATTAAGTATCTCTTGAGCATACTTAGCTTAGAATATAAAGGTACCACGTGGGGATTGGTAGATCTGAATTCCTAAGAAGAATTTTAGCTCCCCCATCATAGATATCTCAAACTTGTTGTGCATTAGTTTTTCAAACCTTTTGAAAATTTTGGGTTTGTAGAACCAAAAATAATGTCATCAACATAAATTTGCACAAGCAATATGTCTTCCCTTTTTAGTAATGAACAGAGTTGGATTAATAGAACCTTTTGAGAATCCTTTAGATACCAGGATGTTGGAGAGTTCATCGTACCATGCCATTGAAGCTTGTTTGAGTCCATATAATGACTTTTTGAGAAGATAGACTTTGTTAGGATGATGTGGGTCTACGAATCCATATGGTTGGTTAGCGTACACTTCTTCTTTCAGAGGACCATTAAAAAACATTGTTTTGACGTCCATCTGGTATATAGGAAATGACTTGTGTGTAGCATACACAACGAATAACCGGACAGCTTACAATCGAGCGACTGCAGCAAATAACTCTTCGAAGTTGATTCCTTCCTGCTCGTTGTATCCCTTAGCTACAAGACGGGCTTTGTTGCGAATTACAGTGTTCTTCTCATCACGTTTTTTTTTCCAGAGCCACTTCATGTTAATGACATTCTTGTAGAGCGGTCTGTCGACTAATTCCCATACATCTAATCGATTAAACTGGTGAAGTTCATCCTGCATCGCTTCAATCCATGCAGAATCACTCATGGCTTCTTTGATGTTCCTCGGTTCAGTTTGACTCACGGTGAGTGCGAAC
The DNA here is from genome assembly GCA_026074375.1 of Tanacetum coccineum. Classification (NCBI taxonomy): domain Eukaryota; kingdom Viridiplantae; phylum Streptophyta; class Magnoliopsida; order Asterales; family Asteraceae; genus Tanacetum; species Tanacetum coccineum. The sequence goes on along the minus strand of BQNB010102363.1, from coordinate 9,913 downwards.
ATACACATGTTACCATTTGTTTCTAGCTGACGTCTTGTTCTAATTTATTGAGAAGGATTTCCAATGACTTGTTCTAACAGATGATCTTTTATCCAACGATGTTCAGAAGGGTGTCGTTGATAGAATGTATACATTTTTGACGAGTCAACATGACGAGATGATGTCTCCCCTCGTTCTTGTACCGGTGTACTAAAGATGTTGATAATTCGTCTTCTTCAACTTGCGTATTTTCTTTATTAGTTTCTTCTTGATTAATGTTCTGAGTAGCAGTGACAGTTGGTGCTTGAGTTGGTGCTTGACTTGTAGTTTCAGGTGTTGTTTGAATGTTCAATGGAGGTGTATTTGTAGCAACGGTTGTTGAAGTAGATGGAGTTGTGTGTTGTTGTTGATGTTGATTAGGTGCATCAGCAGTAGTTACAACGGAAGACTTTGACAAAACTTGAGTAGTTCCATTGAGTAATTCATTGAACATCAGACTAAATAGCAAATCCAGCTCATTTGACGTTGTTACTGTCTCAGCTGCTTGAGGAACATTTTCTTGACTTTGGGGACCGGGAGTTAAACTGTCATGTTCAAGTGCCGTTGTCGAACATTGTAGAACGGGGTCAGAACTGACGTGATCTGATGCCATTAACATGAATGGTTTCGACTATCACTCTTGTTCTCTTGCTATATACTCGATACGCTCTTGACTAAGTAGAGTACCCTACAAAAATACATGCATTACTTTTTTCCTTCATTTTGTCAAGATTTTCACCATCTCTGACGATGTAGCAAAGAGAACCAAAAATGTGAAAGAACTTAATAGACGGTTTCCGGCCATTGATGATGTGGTAAGGTGTTTCCTTATGTCGAGGAATTACGAGTGAACAGTTCTGTGTTAAACATGTTGTGGCAATTGCTTTAGCCCAAAAGTATAAAGGAACTTTAGCGGCGCTTAGCATTGTTCGAGCAGCCTCAAGAAGTGTACGGTTCCGTCTTTCAACAACGCTGTTTTGTTCAGGTGTTCGAGCAACGGATGTTTGGTGTTTAATCCCTTTT